>JAESUZ010004737.1:0-35969 GCA_017311185.1 Proteles cristata cristata
GTGTTTATTCTGTCTTGTAATGTAACTAAAGGCTATCCTTCACCTACTTTGCTTAAGTGGCCAAGGATTTAGGTGTTCAAAACTGCTACTGTCCAAGCATCCCCTAATATAGCTGTAGTCCCAGGCATTGCAAAGGCCCTAAAGGACTACAGTTGCAGCTCTCCACAAATACCTCTAATCCTAGGATATGCAAACTCAACAGAATCATTGATGGTATACTCTCAGAACTACCTTATATTTCATAAAGTACTATTCATAGTTAACATTTCCATGACTTCCTCTCATCTTGAGAACTTGATGAGGAAATCTTCTCAAAAATAATAGTAGCTACCATTTACCCTCAGGCACTGCTGTGCATTGTTTTATTTTACCCCCAAAACAATCCTATGACATAAGTATGACTATAATCATATCCATTTTCTAGACGAAGAAACCAAGGTGCACAGAAGTGACACAATTAGTAAGTGGCAGGGCTAGGGATTTAACTCAGGATCCACCTGACAACAAATACTAAGCTATGCTGCTTTCTTGCTAAATCTTTATTAGGCCCATAGCTTGGTTTTGTTTACCAAGGGATTTTAAACCATGGATGAAGTTTCTGACATTTTATAGTAAATTTACCCCCGCATGATGACAGGAGAATAGGGGGCATATGATCACAGTTAAAATATTGTTTCAAGAAAATAAAAGAGGGAGGGATCACTAGCAGAATCTAGTTATCAAAGTATTTACCTGGACAGTCTCTATAATCATTGCAGTGCAGGCAAGGGAAATAATAAGTCATTACCCAAGGGTCCTGTCCTTTGAGTATTCAAAAGAGAAGAACTTCTTGGCAACTGAATTTATAGACATTAAGTGCTTTCATTGCAATGCTTGTTTTCTTTTTGAAGCCATTAACTGCATTTGTAAATATTTGGGGACCTCAAGGCGAATAGTTCAGCCTTGATGGGAATCTGGCATGACTTGCAAAGTGTTACAGAAGGCAGGTCCAGAATATGAAGCTTGATCTCTTCCTAAGTACCAAAATGGGGTGCCTCTGGGCCCAGTCCTTAAAAGCTTCTACAAAACAATGGAGTCATACTTTTCGGAATAATAAAAGACTTTCTTCAGTTCATACCACAAGTATGAAGAAGAGTTTTTCAAGTTTTCCTGAACACTTTTCCATATTTATTGCAATAATAGATTATTCAAATTCACCTCATCCATTCAGGTATTTAACATCAATATACCCACATTCAGAGATAAAAGGAGCTTTTCTATCTTGAGAGCTTCTTATTAACTGTTCTTATCTGGTTGAATTTCACCAGGCAGACCACAGGAAGTTGTAGATCCTAGCGCTTCCCGGATATTGGACTTTCTCCCACATCTTTGCCTGGGAACTGCCAGCTGAGTTATTGCTGTCGGAGAATTATGCAGTGTGTCTGGGCTTTGAGGTTATCTGATCAGCACAGGCATGGGTAAGTAAAGTTTACTCCCCCACACCCCAGCCAAAGAATTATAAACTCAGAGTTTCAGGCCTGGAATAAACTAAAAGGCCATTTTGTCCAACTTGTAGTCAATGCCTGTGTAACTTGAGCATATCATATTCAGACTCTTGTAATAATAGAAGAATAAAAATAAATTTACCGAGTGTTTACTGTATACTAAGGACAATGTTTTATGCATTTTATTTAATATTCATAAAATTACTCTCACATAAAAATTATTTTACAGATGACAAAAATAAAGTCCAGAAGAGTTAGATGGTTTGGCCAAGGTTATATAGAAGTGACAGGGCCAAGATTCAAAATCATGTCTGTCTGAAGATCCCCTTTCCTTAAACACCACATTGTCCCTCATAATTCAGTTTAGCTGAGATAATTCCCAGTTCTAGTACTCCCTCATGGTGTTCCTGAGAGTTGACTCATACTTGACAGAATATCCATATCACTGTTAGACTCAGAAAATTTGGTTACCATGCCTGTACCTTCTCATTTTTATTCTTCCTCTCCCAACAAAAATAACAAACCTACTTTGATTTTTAATATTAGTCCCTCTGTCCATGGTGAGAAAAAATATATTGATTAGCATAAAAATGAAACTGGTCATCAAATCATGAATTTCTAAGACAAAATAAAAATGTAATTTGAACCCAATATGGGAAATTTGGGACCAAAGATAAACCTGTCATTAGCCATTATTAAGTGATACCCCAAAGTATCACTGAGTTCAAATTTAAAGAGACTCAAGATCTCCTGGTCAAAATGAATTTCTCAGTTTTTCACTGGGTTCTATAAAACAGAATGGCAAGATGTGTTTGTCTGGCTTATTCAAAATTATTTGTATTCAGAGCTCTTCTCCCCTTCTACCTGCTGGTTGGTGACCTCTTCCAAAGCAGGGACCATGTCTTTCATTTACATCTATTTTCATTTTAAAGTATCTATACATTTATCCTTCCAACATTTATTGAGTACTTTTTGTCCTTGACACTGTATTGAGCACTGGATACACTTGACAAAATATATTCTCAGTCTCAGTTTATTGAAGAAACTGAACTCTAAACCAATAGCTGCAATTTAATATACAGGATGCTCTAATAGAAGTATGTGCAGAGTACTGTAAGAACACATCAGGTAGCACAGTGTCACACACATTACAGATGCTCAATATCCATTTGTCAAATTCAATTTACTTAAAGAGTTTAGTTCAGTAAAAGGGGAAAAATACATATGAGGTAGATCAAGGCCAGAATAAGAATAAAAAACCAAGTGTCCTCAATGCAAATTCCCCCATGCCTCCCACTTCCCCAAATTAATACCAGCACACAGAGACTAAGGATATTAAAATGGAAGAACCAATTCCATAATTTTAGGTATTTTTACCCCAACACTCTACTCTGCAAGTGTAATCTTAGAGAATATACTATTGTCATATGGCCCAGAAATAAATTATGAGTAGGTTGAAACTAAAAATAGTAGTAGAAGAGATGAAACACAAACTTTCCTGTGTCAGTACTGGTGAAAATTTGAGGGGTAGAGATGGTGCGGGTAGAGGATGGATGGGTAAAATGTGACAAGCTAAAAGGGATAAGGGATATGAGCCTCTGAAAATAAGGAATAGACAGTTGTATAATATTGGTTGGTAGACAGCAGTAGGTAAATAAATTGGTGTTTCCAGCAGACTTAAACCGTAAACAAGACTAGGTAATCAGTAAGAAGTTGACGAGACCAACTACCAAAGTAGAAAAATGGTTGTTTTGGGATGGTTATTAGGAAAAATTTTGGGGTGGAATATGATTGCAGGATAAAAGAGCTGTACATGCATGAGACTCCTCCTTTCCTATCTCTTCCACCCTCTCTAACCTCTCTATGGTCACATTTCTTTATTTCCTTGCCCTCATCTTTCTCTTTGATCCCTAATTTTCATCAAACAAGTATTTATTTATCCATGTTGTAGATAAAGCAGTATGCCAGGTAAGGAGATAAATGATACATGGTTCCTGCCCTCAAAGAGCTTACAATCTAGAGAAGGAGATGAATATATACCATATGTACTCAATTAACTACAATTTATTGAAGAAAGTGGTTAGTGTTATAACAGAAGAGGGAAAAAAACACAAACTACTCTGAAAGAACTCTAGAGGAAAATATTAACTCTGACTTAGGAGAAAGACTTCTTGGAAGAGATTAAGAAATAAATGGCTAGAATTTTAATGGAGAAAATATGGGTGGGTAGCCATTCTGGTCAGAAGGATGGAAGCAAATAGAAAGTGGCATGTCTGAAGAATGGTGTGTATATCAAATCTAGGGAAGTCAACTGATACTAGTTTGCCTGTGATTGCCAAGGTTTGGGCACTGGAACTCCTGCATCCCAGGTAACCTCTCAGTCCCAGACAAATAGGAACTGTTGGTCACTCTAAACATGTATGAGACATTGGGTACCTAAATCATAGAGAGCAAATAAATAAAAGAGAAAGCAAGGATTAGTGAACACAACCAAAAGAAAATTTGGTAGGACAGATAATAAAGGATAATGAAGGGTATGAATGTCAGGCTAAGAAGTTATGACTTGGCTTTGGAGGCAGTAGAGAATGAGACGGGTTTTGGATAAGGGGTGATATAAATCAACACATAAGCTTATTCTGGAAAAAATGCACAGAGAAAATGAAAAGGGTAAAATCTTTTTTTATTTTTTTAAATTTTTATTTAACACTTCCATATATCACCAGGTGCTCATCACAAGTGTCCTCCTCAATCCCCATCACCTATTTCACCCATCCTCATACTCACCTCCCCTCTGGTAACCATCAGTTCATTTTCTATAGTTAAGAGTCTGTTTCTTGGTTTGCCTATCTCTCTTTTTTCCTCCTTTGCTTTCTTGTTTTGTATCTTAAATTCCACATATGAGTGAAATCATGTGGTATTTGTCTTTCTCTGAATGACTGTTTTGCTTAGCATAATACTCTCTGGCTCCATTTATGTCGTTGCAAATGACAACATTTCATTCTTTTTATGGGTGAATAATGTGTGTGTGTGTGTGTGTGTGTGTGTGTGTGTGCGTGTGTGCGTGTGTGTATCTTCTTTATCCATTCATCAGTCGATGGACATTTTAGCTCTTTCTATAATTTATTATTGACAATGCTACTATAAACATCAGGATGCATGTATAGAAAAGGGTAAAATTGGGGCGTCTGGGTGGCTCAGTAGGTTAAGTGTCCAACTTCGGCTCAGGTCACGACCTCACAGTTCGCTGGTTCGAACCATGCATCAGGCTCTGTGATGAATGCTTGTCTAGAGCTTGGAGCCTGCTTTGGATTCTGTGCCTCCTCCTCTCTCTGCCCCTCCCCACTCACGCTCTGTCTCACTATATCTCTCAATAGTAAATAAATGTAAAAAAAAAAAAAGGCTTTTTTAAAGAAAAGGGTAAAATCTACTTTGGAACCTATTGCAGGGATCCATGTGAAAGATACACAGAAGACCTTGACAAGGGCATCTCTAAGAGGAAGGAGCAGAGGAGCCAGAATGAAGACATAGTGCAGCGGTAAAAATAACCAAACCTTAATGACTGGTAAAAGAAATTTAAGGAAAGAGGAATGACGACTAAGCTTTTCAACCTGGTTTATTAAGAAAATTCAGGTGCCATTAGTAGAAGTCGGAAAGTAAAAATGATAGTTTTAAAATAGGATGCTAACGAGTATATATTTCAAAAAAATTTTTTAATTTGGGTTTCAACTGTCTGGGGCTTGGGAAGCCAAATGGACTTATGATTCTTGGGTTAAGGAAGATAGCCTGTAGCTATAAGATTTGGAAGCCATTAATTACAAAGAGTTACACAAAATCATAAAGCCAGATATAACCATCTATGGAAAGAGCCGAGTTACAGAAATTAGGAAGGAATATATGGTGGTCATTAGAATCTTTCAAAGGTACTCCAATTTTTGTGTTTTACCAGATACATGACATCATTGCCATATGATTAATTTAGCCAACTAATCATGGTGGTTGCCGGGGCCTGGGAGGACAGAGAAACGGAGAGGCTGTGGTCAAAGAATACAAAGTTTCAGTTACACAAGATGACTGAGTAAATTCACAGCTTCTGTTTCTATCACACAACTGAATCTAAATAAAAAAGTGAATAAACATGAATAAAAGTGACTTGTGTCACTTCCAGGCAGAAGCTTAAATAGGCAATGCACAATTCAACATGCCTCTTTCCTCCTGCCTCAGCAATCATTAAAGCATGCATCAAGAAGAAAATTAATCAGTCTGGGCCCCTAGGTAACTTCAGTGAGCAGAGACCCACGGCTGATAGATATATAGCATGAGCAAGAAAGAAACTTTTGTTGTTTCAAGTCATTCAAAATCTGGGAGTTGTTTGTTGCTATAGAGTAAGCTAGATTATCTTGAATGTTACAGAAACTTTAAAAAATTATTTTATTTTTTATATAATCTATTGTCAAGTTAGCTAACATACAGTGTATACGGTGCACTTTTAGCTTCGGGAATAGATTCCTGTGATTCATCACTTACATAAAACACCCAGTGCTCATCTCAACAAGTGCTCTCCTCAATGGCCTTTAGAAATGCATACATTTAGTGATCAGAAAGAAGAGGGAGCTGACATAGTAAAAGAATAATAAAAAAAGTGAGAGGTGAATTGAGATTTTCTGAATCTTAGAAGACAGGAGAGAAAAAATTTCAAGAAAGGAAAATGGTAAGAAGTGTTAGGTGAAATTAATTAAAGATGAAGAAAGACCGTTGGATTCAATCATTAGTAGTTCATTGTGTCACTTTCTAGTAGATTCAGTTGTGTGATAGAAACAGAAGCTGTGAATTTACTGAGTCATCTTGTGTAACTGAAACTTTGTATTCTCTGACCACAGCCTCTCCGTTTCTCTGTCCTCCCAGGCCCTGGCAACCATCGTTCTACTCTCTGCTTATATGAGTTTGACTATTTTAGCCTCCTCATGTAAGTAGTTTCATGCAGTATTTGTCTTTCTGTGCCTGGCTTATTTCACTTGGCATAACACCTTCCAGGTTCATCCATGTTGTCACAGATAGCAGAATTTCCTTTTTTAAAATTATTTATGTATTTATTTATTGAGAGAGAGCAGGAGAGAGAGCAAGCAAGAAAGAGAGACAGCATGAGCAGAGGAGGGGCAAAAAGAGGCAGAGAGAGAATCCCAAGCAGGTCCTACACTGTCAGCACAGAGGCCAATGCGGGGCTCGAACTCACAACTGTGAGATCATGACCTGAGCTGAAACCAAGAGTCAGAAGCTTAACCAACTGAGCCACTCAAGCACCCTTCCTTTTTTTTTTTTTTTTTTAGCTGAATAATATTCCATTGTATGCATATGTTACCAGAGTCAGGTTCTTGAGCCCAACAACCATTAAAATGAGGCTGGATCCCGAAATCAAAGGCTTCACTGAGGCTATAGCTTGAGTTAAAGGAAGGCACAGCACCAACAGAAAATAGTTAGGCTGACCTCCTCAGACAGGAAGTTCTGCTTATGTAAAGAAACTTTGCTCGTTCTGATTGGTTGGAAGGCAACTCAGGCAGCACTTTGGTGCTTTTTGGAGCCACGTGTCCTCTGTTTTAAGTCTGGCCTGTATCTGGGGCTGCATCCTCAAGGCATCCTGGTTCTGCTCTGCAAGAGAAGTAATTTAACCACAATTAATTTCTGCTGCCAGCAGAAAGCAGTCCAGGTGCACAGTATTTTTGACTTGGGACTCTGCCTGATATATACATTTTCTTTACCCATTCATCTACTAATGGACAGTTAGGTTGCTTCCATGTTTTTGGCTGTTGTAAATAATGTCACAATGATCATGGAAGTGCAGATATCCCTTCAAGATCCTGATTTAAGTTCCTTTGGATATAGAAGTGGGATTGCTGGATCATCAGTCCTAGAGATCTACCATACCACATAGATCATACAGTTAACAATAGTGTATTTTATGCTTAAAAAATTACTGAGAGTAGATCTTATGTTGTGTTCTTGTCACAAATAATAATAATAATAAATAAAGAGGGCAGGAAGAAATTATTGGAGGTGATATGTTTATAGCTTGGTTTGTGGTGATAGTTCCACAGGTATATACTTACCTCCAAACTCATCAAGTTGTATATATCAAATGCGTACACCTTTTTGTATGTCAATCTTGCCTCAATAAAGTGTTTTTTTAATGTTTTTTTATTTATTTCTGAGAGATAGAGAGACACTGTGAGCAAGGGAGGGTCAGAGAGAGAGGGAGACACAGAATCCGAAGCAGCCTCCAGGCTCTGAGCTAGCTGTCAGCACAGAGCCTGACGCGGGGCTCAAACCCAGGAACCGGGAGATCATGACCTGAACTGAAGTTGGATGCCTAACCACCTAACTGACTGAGCCACCCAGGCACCCCAATAAAGTGGTTTTAAAAGACACAGTGATGCACGTATAGGAGGATTGGAGGGAGGGCAAGAGGACCAAGGGGGAGAGAAAGGGCAGAAATGGTGGGGGAAAGGGGGAGAGGCAAACCATGAGAGACTCTTGAATGCTGACAAAAACTGAGGACTGGTGGTGTGAGGGGGGAGGAGGGGTGGGCATGGTAGAGGGCACTTGTGGGGATGAGCACTGGGTGTTATGTGGAAACTAATTTGACAATAAACTATTTGCCAAAAAAAATAAAAAATTAAAAAAAAATAAAAAAAAAATAAAATTTTTATAATGTTAAAAAAATAAATAAATAAAAGACACAGTGAGCTGAGGAGCTAACAGGGAGTGTGGAAGAGGAGCTAAGTGATGAACTTATGCCTAAATTGCACTATATGCTAACTTGGATGTAAATTTAAAAAATAAATTAAATCATTAAAAAAAAAAAAACCAGAAAAAAAAAAACTTGCTGAGAGAGGGAAGCAAACCCTAGGCGAATCTTAAATACAGACAATAAACTGAGGGTTCCTGGAGGGGAGGCTGTTGAGAGGATGAGCTGAGTGGGTGATGGGCATCAAGGAGCACACTTATAGGGTTGACCACTTGGTGTTATATGTAAGTGATGAATCACTGGTTTCTACTCCTGAAACCAATACTACACTGTACGTTAACTAACTTGAATTTAAATAAATAAATTCTTAAAAACATAATAAAATAAAATAAACTTTTGGTGAGAAAGGGAAGTGGCTTAACCAGTGCTGTGCCTCTCTTTTGATAAACATGATTCCTTTTCTCTTTCCATCCCCCTTTGCTTTTTCTCTTCCTCCATATCACCCTACTTTTGCCCCCTATATCTCTCATTCTCCTAGACATCTTTTCTCTCCATTGTCTTCTCTATAACCCCATTTCTCCCTCCTATGTCTTCTTTCTCATAATTATGACATCATAGACTCCCTAGTTGCACACAGTGGGCCCAGTTCAGGAAATCCATCTACTGTACTGCTGATTGGGCTGAAATTGAATGTTGCATCAATGTGGGAATGTGCTCACTAATTTATAAAACTACTTGTTCCATCATATTAGATGACTTTATTTATCTAGACAAAAACCTGTCCTCCTACTCAGCTGAAATATGCCTTTCACTTTCTCCCAGTCCCTGTTCTACTGTCATGTGCCACAAACACAATAGTCCTCTTCTGTATCTCCTTCTTGATACTGGCACTCTCTTTTCTCTGCATTCCTCATTGCTACCTCTCATTTCCTGTTATCTTTCAGTGATGGCCCTGAACTACAAACTAAATGTAAATTTCTTTGCTGAGGCATAGGAGCACATGTACTCCAATGTTCATAGCAGCACTCTCCACAATAGCCAAAACATGGAAAGAGCCTAAGTGTCCATCAACGGACAAATGGATCAAGAAGATGTGGTTTATCTATACCATGGAATACTACATGGCAATGAGAAAGAATGAAATCTGGCCATGTGTAGCAACATGGATGGACCTTGAGGGTGTTATGCTGAGCGAAATAAGTCAGAGAAGGACAAATATCATATGTTTGCACGTATAGGAGGAACTTAACGGAGGACAATGTGGGAGAAGAAGGGGGGGATGGTGGGGGAAAGGGGGAGAGGTAAACCATGAGAGACTCTTGAATGCTGACAAAAACTGAGGACTGATGGATGTGGGGGGGAGGGGGGATGGGCATGGAGAGGGGCACTTGTGGGGATGAGCACTGGGTATTATGTGGAAACTAATTTGACAATAAACTATTTGTAAAAAAAAAAAAAAAAAAAAATGTAGGGCCCCTGGGTGGCTTAGTCGGTTAGCGTCCGACTTTCGCTCAGGGTCATGATCTCGCGTTCGTGGGTTGAGAGCCGCGTCGGGCTCTGTGCTGACTGCCAGCTCAGGCCTGGAGCCTGTTTCAGTCTGTGACTCCCTCTCTCTGACCCTCCCTGCTCATGCTGTCTCTCTCTCTCTCTAGAAATAAAAAAAAAAAAAAAAACATTAAAAAAAAAATAAATAAATGTAAATTTCTTAATGCTTATATGCTTAATATCCTCAGTTTTATCAAGTGGTTGAATAAATAGGCCTCACTTTTTAAAATATATGTAAATGTAAATATAGATATATGTAGTCATCAGTATTCAGGAGATCTATGTATTAAAGCACCACATTTTTAGCTCTGAAAACAATGTACAGTAGTGTATATTTTAAACTAGTTTTTGTGCAGCAAGCCTTATGTAAAGAAGTGTTAGTCTTCCTCTTAAAAAAAAAAGTGTTTTTAGGTTCACAAAGAAAAAGTTAGGTTGAACATTTTAAAATCTTTTTTTTTTTTTTGCTTCACAAACATAACCTTTAAAGTTTTTAAACTTACTTTTTACTTATGTATGGCCCCTGACTGTATGTGGGAGTTGAGTCAGTTACCCTCAGTAGGTTCAATTAAGGGAGTGAAGGATCCTGGAGGACATCACTCAACACTGCATTTCTTTAAACTCTCCTCCTTGTTCCTCTCAAATGCTGAAGCCTTAGCTCGAATGGGTTATTCTGTTGCTCTTCTAAGGGCTTATTGACAGGAATACAGAGATGGTGGGAAATCTGTTCCAACACTTAAAGAAACTGTTTATAAAGCTCTTCTCTGGCTGAATATTGTTTCTACTATTGTAGGGGAAGGAGAGGTGCTCATAAATGCAACTACTGAATTCCTAGATTCCTTTACACCTTGAAAAGAAACAATAAGGTTAAACAAATGTAAATCTTAGTTATATTTCTTCCTTCAGAAACAATCACTTTTATGTCTGCATATTATGTCTGTAATTTTCACAGCATTTCCCAACCTATTATCCTGTTAGGGCTTCACAATTCTGTGAGGTAGGAAAGGCATGTATGTCTTCCTCAGTCTATAGGTAATGAAACGGCAGCCCACTTAGGTCACATAGCAAGTGCATGGTCAAACCAAAACTAAAATGCCCTCACTTCAGTACTCTTTCCTATGATTCACACTGGTTCTTTGAGTTCTAATTCAGCTCCAGGATGGTATAGTTATGCTGGGCAAGGAGTGCATGCAATTTCACAGGAAGTAATTTCTGTATTGCTGTGGCTGTCCTGAAGATTCACTCTGCAGAGGCCAGACTCAAGGCTTTTCCTACCTGTGACTCCACTTGACTGTGGTCATCATTTGCTATGGCACAGCAATCTTCACATGTGCCCACACTCAATCTTCACAGGATAAAGATAAGATCATTTCAGTGTTGTATGGGGCAGCAACATCAGGCTGAACCCACTTAACTTAACGCTCTGAAAAACAAGGATGTGAAAGATGCCCTAATGAAGGTGGTGAAAGGAAGGATAATGGTCTGATGGCTATAGGTATCTTGTCCAGCATCCTTTTCAATGAGTCACCAATCTTTTTCTTTTCCTAAATGTCTACAAAACAGAATTGAATAAAAGATGAAACTATCTCAAGTGCAATCAAATGGAGGTTGGTGTTGTCAAAAGACTCTTCTCCTTGACAGTTTCATCTTTAAGAACATAGATCCTGAAAATGGTCCTTAAGTGAATGAATTTGTTTTTCACTGAATAGAATCATAACCAAGGAAAAGCAGGTGTTAGAACTTGGGATAGAGCAGACAGTCTAGTCTCTGTGGTACCACATGGGGGAAACTGTTCTTTTACATACAAACAAAACAGAATGTCCTTGCTTATAAACTGCCCCTTCCCAGAGAAGGGGTAGCCACAAAAACTTGTGGTGCCAACCCACTAAGAGCAACAAATTTCACACATTGCCCTGAAGCAGCTACGTAGCCATGGTGTTCCCCTGATGAACAAAAAAGATATGGCAGGGAAGCACACTCCACATTCTCCCTGGTATGCTATTTATCTTGATAAGTTTGCTGCAACAAGTTTGTAATTTCCAGAGCCAGTTTAGAATGACTTATGGATCAGCTATTGTTTTGTTTTGCCTTCCCTAGCACTTCCCTACCTACAAACAGAAATGAGAAGGAAGAAAGCAAAAGGAGAGTACTGTGTATTTTCCAGGAGCTTATACTCTGAAAAGGACCAGGTGACTGCTGAAGATCTAAGACTAGAGGAATAAGAAATTTAACAAGATACAGATGTGTATACCCCATCTATTCTAGGTAACTTTTATGGTGCTGCCAAATTGGCTTTCTCCTATTCCCTTCCTTCCTATGAAGTTGGTGTGGCTTTCCCAGTACTAGCTGAGTTGAATGGGTAGGGATGTGAGGCTGGATTCTAAAGAGGTAGATCTGCAATATACATGTATATATTTATATTTTGAAAGCAACAGGGACACCAAGTTGGTTTAGTAAATCAACACTCATAAGGAAAAGTGGAATTTCAGTCATGTGAGAGGAACACACGCACTACAGGGAAAGACTAGTCCAGGGGGCTAGAGTCAGGGATTGATGTAAAGATACCGGATCAAAGAAGAATGAGGCACAGGAACAAAACCTAAGGAGACTGAAGTGGGCTGACTTAAGAGGGCAGGTTGGTGTAGACCCCTGGTTTTCAAACTCTATGAATTAAATGGGGTATCTTGATGAATGCAAATTCTGATTCAATAGGTCAGGGTTATAATATTAAATTCTGGATTTCTAGACTTCTAGCAAGCCTCCAGGTGATTCCAGTGGTACCAATATGTAGACCACACATTTGAGTATCAAGAGTGTGAACAATCCCATCTAGAAGACACTGATATAGTAGAATAGTAGTTTAATGAGGATGAGGGGAGAGAAAAAGTTACATATATGAAATCACACAGAAGAACTTAAACATTTAGAGACTATATAATTCTTATGCTTTTCTATAACATTGAGAATAAAGTTTTCCATAGAGAAGATTTCTACCTTGGATTAGTCAGGATCTATAGCTTACATGACAATGACTCCGTGAGGCCTTTCTTAATCCTTAATGTTGTTGTTTACAAAATTACTTCTAAATTGGGACTTCCCCAGAGGTTAATGAGACATTTGCTGCATAGACAGGGGTTTGTGAGCAATATTTTTGGCATCGGGCTGGAAAGGACAAAGCAGTGGCCCAGTAACCTAACATCATAAATATGTGAAATTTGTTCACCCTAAAACCCACATTATTGCATTGGTATTGTATGCAAAACCTAAAGCAAATCATATAATGAACTCTATTCCCCTCAGTACTAAAGATACGTTCTTGTAATAATAACTAGAGTTTACATAACACTTAGCAACTTGTAAGTTTATAAATCGTTTTCATATACGTTATAACATTTCATACTCCAGCAGACCTATGAGAGAAATAGGGCAAATATTAGCCACAGTTTCAGAATAGAAAAGGAACTCAGAAGTCAAATGATTCACTAAAAAGCACAACTTACACTCAGGTGTCTTGACTATAAATCCAGTGTAGTTTCCATGGTAGTTACATCTAAGAATGTGTCTTAAAGTAAATTGTTTTAATGCAAACTGATTGCCATTCATTTTGGTGGCATGTTCAAGTATTCTAATCAAACAAGTGAAAAAATATGAATTTGGGTCATAAAGTGAAATGCTAAAGCAAGAGACATGGGGTTTACTCCTATATGAGGAGTAAATTACTTATTTCATCCTAACTACAGGAATCATCAAATGTAAGAATGCTGCCTTTCTTGTCAATCTCTATGTCATTCCTAGTCTTTGCTGTGTGAAGCACTCTTTCCACATAGCAGAGATTACTCTGCCTACCTATCTACCTATTGAGCCCCACCTCAATTTCAATCTTGAACTTAGGCGAGGAGTATTTAGGAAACTCTAAATACTTTTGTGATTCAGATCAGGACAATCAACTTCTATTTTATGATTTGACCCTGTGTTTCAGTTGACATCCATTACCTTTTTCCGATTAGTTCTTTCGGTCGTGGCCAGCTGCCTCATAGTCTAGACTCTCTAGGACTCATGAGCAGGCTTACTCTTGCAAGCAGTGTTCCCTCCTCCTTCCAGAGACTAGAATCCTACCTGACATGGAGTACAACATTCTGCTGTCAAAATTCCTGAGTGATGCTTGTTTGCTTCAACTACTTAGTACTAAACCTACACACACAATGAATTTCTGATCACTATGCACCATCAACATGTCTGGGTAAGCTTTCATTATCACTAACCCCCCAGTTCTGACTGGTGATATGTAACTTCTTGTTTGTTTTGGTTACTCTTGCCTAAATTATGTCTTGCCTACAAGGTCTTGTCTCATATCACTACCTAGATTTGAGGCAGAGTAATTACGCAGAGATGTTATGTTGGGAGTACAATTTCAGAAAATAAGAAAAAGGGGGCATTGATAATGAATGAAGAAAGCAGGGGAAACCAATTCAAGGATATGTTATTGAGTTGACCTCAGCTAAGTGAGACTCTTTGCTTAATCCAGTTGAATTTTTCAAGAAGTTGTATAAACTCAATCCCATTGGGTGGAAACAGAGGGATGAATTAGTTATTTTCCAAGTTTTTGAGGGAAAATTGAGAGACAGTGATGTGGTGAAAAAAATCATTACTAACCAACGTTTCCTGAATAGTTACTTCATGCTCTGCATTGTGCTAAGTGCCTTATATACATGACATTGTGGAATCCACACACCAAAAATCTCAGGTAGGAACTATTCTTCTCCGCACTAAGCAATGAAGAAACTGAGGCCCAGAGCAGTTAAACAACTTGCCCATGGTCACACAGTGTATAAATGGTAGAGCCTGGATTTTAGCTCAAACTGCATGATTCCAGGACCCTTAAACAATATTTGGCACTGCCTCCAGAGGGATGAATTCAGCCACCCTGTCTCATCTCTCAGTGGATAAGGATTCACCCATCCACCCAGTCCTTATGCCTCTAAGTTGTACATATATATGTAAACATCAAGGATGGTCTCACAGTAATGCTCACTAGTAAATCCCAGCTCAGGAGTTGAGAGGCATACAATGAAGGTATGAGATGAAGTATTGTCTCGGTTGCACCTGCATGAAGTATGTTGGAACCCACACAGCTGATCACCATAGTGACAGCTAGAATAATGGATAAGTGAAGCCAGGATGTGCAAAAAAGATGCCTATTATACCCCAACACCAGAGGATGGCCTTTTCTCCCTGTGCCAGATCCACCCAAGTGTCTGAGTAGTATTCAAAGTCTTATCCTTTTTTTTTTTTTTTGCTACATCTGGCATCTTTAATTATCTCATGTCTAGCCATATCAAATCTCTTTGTGTTATGGGAGTGGCTGGTTACAAAAGACAACAGGAAGAACCAAACAGGAAAAGTATTTCAACACGGGGAAAACAGTATGAGAAAAAGTGGTTGGAAACAGAAACTCAGTCCCTGGTTGGTGAGATGAACCACCTTTTTGGATGGATCCACTTTTTCATAGAGGAGGCGACTGACAGCCAACACTGAATGGCTCTTTTCACAAACCTGGATGACTTCAAGGGTGTGGAGAACTGCATAAAAGTGTTTCCCAAGTGCATAAAAAGGTACTGGTGCTGGTAAAATTCTTAGCAGTCTATGTTGAAATGAAAAGAAAATAAGGTAATGAGTTCTTTGTGGTTAGTTTCATTCAATTTCAAAGAGTGTTCTAAGCCAATTTACTGAAGCACTGTTTAGAGTAGCAAATGGTTGGGAAATAATAAAAATTCCCATTAATAAGCACCTGTTAAATTTGATAAATCCATACAAAAGACTACTATGCAGACATAACAGCAATCAGAAAACTATTTATGTACAGACATGCAATGCTTTTCAAGTTATGCTTTCCAGTAAAAACAGTAGGTATAGAATACTATACACACACATGTATTTGTTTACTTATACATAGAAAATCTCTGGGAGAGTGTCCAAAGAACAAGTAACAGCGGCTGCCTCCAGAGAAGGAAACTGGGTGATGAAGGGAGAGGGGTACAAGAGGGCCTTTTTCTTGTCTATTCTTCTGTACATTTTGAATTTTGGACAAGAGTTCATTGTTTTGAATTTGTTTTCTCCTTTTTTTACCTTAAAATAGCATTTATTATTTATTTTTGTTAAGTTTATTTTGAGTGAGAGCTCAAGTAGTCAAGTAGGGGAGGCACCAACACACACACACACACACACACACGCACACACACACGCACACGCACACACGCACAGAGAGAGACAGAGAGACAGAGAGCCAAACAGGCTCCATGCTGTTAGCGCAGAGCCTGAACTGGGGCCTCAACAACCAATCTGTCTTTTTGTTATTCTGCTTTTAACTTTTGTCTCAGTTCTGGACCTGTTCTTCTGCCTTAGACATCTGCTTAGTACCTCATTCCTTATAGGACTCAGACTTTGCTCTGCTTTAGTCAGTCAGCGTCTTCTACCATTACCACCACCCAGGCATTAGCATCCTAATCTGCAATGGGATACAGTGATTGGGGCCCTTCTACCTACTGATTGACCTTTCTGTTATACACAACTTGATTGGTTTACTTTCTAAACATTACTTGTTCCCCCATTTTTCTTTACTCTTCTCTAAGTGCCTGTGAGACCATCCCTGGTAACTCATGCTTGATCTCCCTGATGTCAAGTGTTTGCCTGGACAACCCTTCTTAAACATTATGATCTGCTTCTCAGACTGGAAGCCTTCCCATGAAACTTCTAGGTGATTCTTTCCTTTCAGTATTTCTTCACACCAAATGGGGCCAAATTAAGATTATGTCCTGTGGCAGAGATTTCTACTTTTCTATGCCATTATCTATTCTCCTAATCTTCTTGGGTAACAGATTACTGAACTGTATTCAGATGGCAACATATCTAGCTAAAACACAATAGCTCTCAGATTCTCTTGAAGCTAAGTGTGTCTGGGTGACTAAATTCTTATCAAGGAAGTAGAAGTAAAAATGTTGTGGAGAATTTCTAGAAAGTCCTAAATAGAAGTAACAGCCCCCATCTTTTCCCTGTCCTCCATCCTTTTTTTATGGTATTACTTTTTTAATGTTTATTTAGTTTTGAAAGAAAGATAGAGAGGAGCAGAGAAGGAGAGGAGACAGGGAGAGAGACAGAATCCCAAGCAGGCTCCATGCTGTCAGCAAAGAGCCCAATGCCAGGCTCGAGCTCTCAAACTGTAAAATCATGACCTGAGCCGAAACCAAGAAATGGATGCTTCACAGACTGAACCACCCAGGCACCTACCTCCTTGTACTCCATCTTGATGTGTAGAATGTAAATGTGATAGCTAGAGCTCTACCAATCTTCTTGGTCTATGAGAAGGTTGGGAGAATGGTTAGCTTGAAGGGCTATGAATCCATGAATGCTGTAGAACTACCATAGTTATTCTGGGTTTCTCATCTTCAGTGATCTGTTATGTGACATACAAAAAATCATCCATCTTGTTTCAGCCACCAAATATTAAGTTGTATGTCCCTTGAAGCTTAAACTGATTCTGACTGATGCATTGTCCGTGCTAGTGTGCCATGTCCCTTTGAAGGTAATTATGCCTTGCTCCATAATGTTTTTTTAAGGTTTTTATTTAAATTCTAGTTAGTTAACATAGTGTTATATATGTTATATATGTTATATATGTTATATATGTCAACACTTCCATACATCGCCTGGTGCTCATTATGACAAGCGCCCTCCTTAATGCCCATCACCTATTTCACCCATCTCCCCAACTTCCACCCCTCTGGTAACCATCAGTGTGTTCACCATGGTTAAGAGTCTTTTGTTTTCTTTGCCTCTCTCTCTTTTTCCCCTTTGCTCACTTGTTTTGCTTCTTAGAGTCCACAATGTTTCAATACTCAATATGTCTGGTTAAGGATACCACCCTATATAAATGTAGGGAGTATAGATATTTATGGAATTTTCAACCCATTCATAGTGTTAATTCCTTTACTGCCTACATACTGATTTATTAATACTCACTGTAGTCTCAGTGATTATTGCTTTATAATTAATTTAATTCTCTGCCCCAAACCACGAGGAGAGGACATACCATGGCATGGGCTCAACGTGGCTTTTCCAAAACAACCTAAGGAGAAGATATTGGCTGGAGCAAGTTCAAACTCATGAACACTACCATGTTATTATTAGAGTAATAACTATCAAAGTTCTATCTACTGCTCAAACATCTCTTCTGAGCTCCAGTCATATGCATTCATGGAAAAAGGACCCATTACTACCTCAAGTTTTATGGACAACCCAGATTAGACCATTTAAAAACAGAGAGCTTCATTTCTCTCCTTAAATCTCCCCTTCCCCCTGCTTTCTGACATTCATTGAATGGTACCATAATCCACCTGAGAGACATCTATTACCCTTCTTACTCCTTCCCTACTACCTCTAGTCACCCTTGAAGATTTGCCTATCCTATTCCTGTGATAAATCTCAATTCCATCCCTAGTCACTCACCCTGCTGTCTCTTCCTTAACTCCAGTTCTCATCATTTCTTTTTTTAAGTTTATTCATTTATTTTGAGAGAGAGAGAGAGAGAAGGGCAGGGGTAGAGAGAGAAGAAGAGGAGAGAATCCCAAGCAAGCTCCACACTGACAGCACTGAAACCCCAATGTGGGGCTCAAACTTAAAACTGTGAGATCATGAACTTACCAAAATTGAGAGTTGGACATTTAACTGCCTGAGCCACCCAGACGTCCCAGCCCTCATAATTTCTGCTTTGACTATTGCAACAACTTGAGACATGGTCTCCTGAGCAACCCACTCCAATATAGGTTCCGCACTATGGTGTCACCCATCTCTCTGAGATGTGTCAGAGTATATCACTCTTGTTTAAAATTCCAGGTGGCTCAGTCGGTTGAGTGGTCAACTCTTGATTTCAGATCAGGTAATGATCTCAGTTTGTGAGTTTGAGCCCCATGTGGGCTTCGTGTTGACAGTGCAGAGCCTATTGAGAATTTTTACTCCCTCCCTCTCTCTCTTCTCCTCCCTTCTCTCTCTCTCTCTCAACAAACAAACAAACAAACAAACAAACAAACAAACTTGGGGGAAAGCCCTCAATGATGTCTAGTTGTGGAAGCAAGAAGCTAAACTCTTCATTGTGACATGTAAGACCTTCAAAGATGTGAATCCAGCCTGCGTGGGGGTCCTGACTGTTGCTAATCCCACCATACAAATTTATTATCAATCCCACAAACACTTCATTCATTTCCAATCTATGTACAGAATTGATGTGGACTCTGCAAAATGTGTGCACTTAAAACTAGTAAACTATCCAATCCTAGAAACCCAGAAAGATTATCTCCACAAATTTGAGACTTCTTCAAGTACGTTTATCTCTCAGCATGAAGAGCAAATCACTTGTTCCTTGGGGTCCCAACATACAAGTTTGTATGTGCTGACTTTGTACATCTCTTATACTGTGTACATAATTGCACAATGGAGCACTCCTTCCATGTAGCTACTGGTCTTAGAAAGCAGGAGAGACCAGTACTAGCACAAACCCATGCCGCTGTGTGAACTTTCCCAGACACTCACATAGATATAGGACCTTCAGGTGGTCATAGAACATTTTGCAACAAAATGAAGTTCACCTCTACTCTCCGGCACTTCTCACCCTACCAACTCCAGAACCTCTCTTTTCCCCCAAAGCCCCACCAGCCCTTTTACTTCCTGCCCAGACCTGGTGTCACCCAAGTTTGGGGCCTGAACTTGCTGAGGAGATCCAAGCCCTTCTTCCCAGTACCTCTCTAAACCAGTGGCAACTTGGCCTCCTGAAAGATGAGATGCATCTGAGCAGCTAGGCTCCTCAGCATAGCTGATGCTTTCCAACTGCTAAGGATCCTCTGTTCATTTGGACTTGCCTCAATAGTCTTATGTAGCTAGGACCTAGTCATTGTTACTAAACTCAAGATATCAGAGAAAATACTGACTGGAAATTCTTGTCTTTTTTTTCTTTTTAAAAAGTGTAGAACCTCTGGGGTGCCTGGGTATCTCAGTTGGTTAAGCATCCGACTCTTGGTTTCAGCTCAGGTCATGATCTTGTGGGTTTGTGAGAGAAAGCCCTTCATTAGGCTCTGCATGGACAGCATGGAGCCTGCATGGGATTCTCTCTCTTTCTCGCTCTCTCTCTCTCTCTCTGCCCCCTCCCCCACTTGTGCTTGCTCCCTCTCTCTCAAAATAAATAAAATTAAAATACATTTACAAAATACAGAATTTCTGTCTAATAACTAGCACCCTCGCCCCTCTAAGCAGAGAGTCAAGTGGAACAATAAGAAGTTGTCTTGTTTTCTGTACAGTTAAGAAGTAGGGAGCTCAATGTGTGTTTACAACGATAGCAAAGTTAAAACAGCTCATACTACTTTGCCAAATGAAGGATAACAGAGACATAAACACTGTCCTTAAAAAGATTCTTTTAGAAGAAAAGTATGAATTGAATCATTTACTGAAGTACTGTTTGAACAGATGGTGTGATTAACAGCTAACATGTAAGCCATCTTGGGAGCTTATGGAAAAGTAAACAAGTGGAGCTAAAAAGAAATCACTTTATTCCCCAAAAGGTTCTTTCATTCATTTTACTAGGAAAATTGGAAAGTCTGTGTTTGGAAGGCTGTGTTCCCTTGGGGGAGTGGTGTCAGGAGTGACCAAGGAGGAGAGCCTCTTCAGAGTAAGAGCACATTGATGCAATGTTGAACTCCAAATTTGTCTCCTGAAGGATGAGATGGGTCTGAGCAGCCAGACCCTCTACACAGCTGACCCTTCCCAACCACTAAAGACACTCTTCATCTCTGCGTGTCCTGAAAGCCCTCATGTGCCCAGGTGGAAGAAAAGGGAGTCAGGAGCTGGGAATCAGTTACGTACCAGGCACTCTGCTTAGGAACATTACAAGCACTGTTTCCTCTAAGGCTAGCTCGCCATGGCCCTGGGGGTCACACGTTATAAGGCCGATTTTCCCAATAGGGAAATTGAGGTGGGGAAAGGGCAAGATATCTCCCAGAGCCACATGCGTACATCCTTTGTGGAGTCGCCCTTGAAATGCTGGCCTGTTGAGCTTCAGGCCTTAGGAGAGGCAGCTGATTGCAGAGGGAAGAGCACTGACCATGTCCGGAGACATGCGTGTGAAAGGCTCCTGTGCCTCAGAGACAGTAGCTGTTGCCTTCTGTGCCCCAGTTTCTCCATGTTTAAACCATGGAAGTGGCACCACATGGGCTCCAAAGTCCTCATTTGGGTATGAAAATGGTATCTGCATATCAATCGAGCTGGCTCCCCCAGTCCCATCATTCCTGATCATCTTCAACTGAAATATAGAAAAAGTCCTTACACAGAAGGGCACTCTAGCTATGGTGCCACCTACTTAGGCAAATCTCCAAGGAATCGGCTGACCCTTGGCAGAACTCTCTCTCCACTGCCTTACCCGAGCATTATCTTATCATATCACAGCATATCTTATCCACTTAGTGATGGCCCACCACACTTTGTCCTAGTGTTTTCATCTGACTAATATTCTTTGAGTACGTAGTAATGCTCCAAACACTGTGCTAGGTACTGTGGAAACAACTGGGAGCCAGGACACAGTGTCTCTCCTCCTAAAATTAAGCCCAGTGGGAGAGAGACAGAAGAGAAACAGATAGGTGAAACACAGAAGGATAAGTGTGAGCACAAGAAAAGGGAACCAGAGTTCTACCTGAGGAGTCTAACTATGTTACCTTGAGGTAATGATGTTGACATCAAATTAAACTTTTTGTCAACCATCCAGATATTTAGAATAACCCCGGTGACTGTTGCAGATTTGCCTGGTTTATTATTCTGGCACTTGGTAGCACTTAGATGAAAATGTTAGATTCCCATGCCATTTAGGGCCATGCCAGCAAGGTAATAAAATATTTTGTTTCCAAGGATCTAGAGACTTAATTAAGGAGGAAAGCAACTTCAGTGTTAGTAGTCTGGAAATAAACTCCTTCTCTTGGGCATGTTCAGAAGTGTAAATACTTCTGAACTCTTTCACAAGAAGGGCCTTCTAATTGCCTCTCTGGGACCTAATCCTGGAGGCTTTGAAATGGTTTCCCTTTGCAACTTTGAAACCTTTGATTCTGTGTCCTTTGCAGGTGTGATTCCATCTCTGTCCCTGATCTTTTTAATAATTGGACTTTAGGAGTGTTCCTCTCCCCATTTAGTAAAGTTGCTGCTGCTTTTTAGCTACATTTGGAATTAACTTCAGGGCTCTGTAAATGAAAGGAAATTCTACCATGTGTTCTGTTTTCATACGTGATACTGCTCAGCCCAAGTATTCTTTCAGGTCAACAGAAGAAAGAAACTCCTGTAACTCCTCAAGTACCTGTCTTCCAGGACACTTATTACTCTATGTCTCATCTTATAGACAGTTGTGTCAAAATATTAGCCGTCATCTCATCACTCAACTGTGAGTTCCTAGAGGCAATAACAGTGTTTTGGCTCTCCTTAGATGCTATGTACCTAGGGCCAATGCCTTGTATGTAGGAGGTGTTGTTCAATATTTGGCCATACTCCAAACTTCCAATGTTGCTTTATTGATTTCTTTGTACTGTTTTATTGTCACATAAATCCTGCCATAAATTCATTCCGAAAGTCAGGCATCTTCATTCTATCTCACATAGCAGTAGTCTTTCATTGTTTTACCAGGTGCTAAAAGTAGACTCTAAATTTCTTAACTCAGAGTTAATATTTTCTAAACAGTATATTCATTTCTAGTAATTATCATAAAAGCTAAAACTTCTAGTCTTATGGATCACCCGCTTCTCCTGGAGGAGAAATGTATGGTACAATCTGTTCTTTAAATCACCATGTTGGACTGCTCATTAGGCTACAGTCCAATTGAGGGCCAACAAGTATAAATAAAGTATTTTAATAATTCCTTCTAAGTTAACAAATAATTTATTTTTACAGTTGTTCCATTTATTTTCCATGAAAAGCTTTATGTTAACTTGCTATTGGAAAAAAATCAAATATTCACCATGATTTTTTATGGACTTTATATTGACCATAAGAAACTATACCTGAAATCATAGCTAGAAGAGTTCTGAGCAATTGTTTAGTGCCATGGGAAAATGCTTGAGTGGGAAAGCAGTTCACATTTTGTATAGTGTGACATCATGACTGTGAAAATAACATCGAAACAGGGAAAGAGCCCAAGTTCGGTTAATGGTCACAACTAAACAATGGAATTCTCTCTGGTTTTTGTTCAATTACCTATGGTTTTTTATGGCTTCCATGTTTTCTCTATTGATTGGAGAAAATGTTGATTAGAAACAATAATTGTCTAGTGAGATCCATTTCCTTTATTGAAGAGGAAGCTAAAGTTCAGCATGTTCTGGCAAAACTAGGATAAGAAATTTGGCCTCAGCACTTTTAGACCAAGTTGTTCTTTGAATTCATATTTGAGGAAGATGTGGATTTATTTATAATTTCTCAGCTCTATTGATATATAACTGATCTACAGCGTGGTCTAAATTTATGGTCTGCAATTTGATGATTTCATACACATATATTGCAAAATGATTACCACTATAGCATTAGCTAGCATCTCCCTCATGTCACCTAATTACCATTTATTTTTTGCAGTGGGAACATTTAAGATCTTACTCTATTAGCAACTTTCAAATATATACATAGTATTATTAACCATAATCACCACACTGCACACTAGGTCCCCAGAACATATTCATCTTATGAGTGGAAATGTGTACTCTTTGACTAACATCTCCCCATTTCCCCCACCCACCAGCTAGTAACCATGGTTTTACTTTCTGGTTCTATGAGTTTAGTTTTTTTAGGTTCCATATATAAGTGAGATCATACAATATTTGTCTTTTTCTGTCTTTTCCGGTAAAATTTCATATGTTAATTAATCTAAGCTTTGGGTAAAATAAGAACTCTGTTCATTTTAAAAAATGCAGCCGTCATTCTAAAGACAAGTGGGACATCAAGAATGAATACGCTTACTCGGTTTCCTCCTTGTAGACAAAGCAGTCATTTGGACTGATCATCTTGCAGGGATCCCCCTTGCCCTACGCCTGAGTTTCTCCTCCCAGTCATGGCTCTTACCAAGTGCCTATTACCAGCAGTGCCTTCATTTACCCAGGGAGGCTCATCACCTCTGCTGCAAGAGAAGATTAGACTATTTTGGCAAATGGTTGTCAATATGTCCAGGTATGAATTGGGTTCACTGACAGGCACGTGAACTTTTACACGATGGGTGCTAATTCCTGCTAATTGCCATCACCTCATAATTAAATTGGCAGGGCCCTTGGCATGTCACTGGAGACATCCTTTCAACATAGCATTAATCCCTTAATCAACATGTTAGGAGGAACTTGGGTAGATATTAAATCTACATGTAATCATGAGGCCAAAATACTGCTAAGATCACTTAATACAAGAATGCTGCCACAATTTGTAGTTTCTCCATGACGGACATTGGTCGATCCATGATTTCAGAAGGGTGTTAAGCAAATGCATAAATGAATGAATTATTCTGTATGACCATGAAGCCTAGATAGAATCCTCCCATGTATATACCAAAAAGCTCTGAGGAAAAAATATCCACAAGATATGAAAAATTCACTTACCTAGTAAACTTTCAGAGTAGGACACACAGATCAATATGCTATAGGAATGGGTCTAGTGGACTCTGGTTATAAGGCAAGAAAGCTGCTGTCAATTAGGCCTTATGAGACTGATATACCCAGAAGAGCTGAGTCTGTACTATCTGCATGTAACTTGCATGTTCTGAGTCTGTACTATTTGCATACCATTTGTATGCTCTATGCTGTGTACTTAACATTTAAAAAGTTTAATTTAATCTTAAATCTCTTGTGATTCTCCTTCTCTGGTCAAACTATCATCAAAGGCTTTAAGAAATTTGAAATTCAAAGATTCAGAGAAAAGGTATCTATGTCCTCACAGCCAACTTTCCTTTTAGAAATATTGGCCATGGAATTTCATTCTATAATGAACTTCTAAGCTATATGGTTATTTTCTCCCAAGATTCTGGTGTATTCCATCATAATTAAGTCCACAGCATCATTTCCCCTCAATGCTTCTTCAACATTCTGATAAATGAAATTCTCAGTAAGGCAAATCCCAATTTTATCAGATGCTCTGCTTTTAGAGGAATGAGACTTCTATGAGATGCCTGGACAGCTGAAGCTTTCCATTCCTACTGTAGTTTGCCTCTAATGCCAGTTCTATTATCTTCATTATGGAAGCATCAACCATGCCCTCTGTGAAATATTTCCTGGATGGCACTACAATTTCTCCCAATTTGTATGCTCTTGAAAATGTTCTCCATCTTATTCTCCTTCATATTTTGTGGATTTCCACCCAGGTTTAATATATTTTTAATATTTGGGGGGTGAGAAAGTCCCTAGGACAGGATCACAAAGAAAATTCTTGAGGAATGAGTATCCCACATAGGCAGAACCTTACCATCAACCCTGTATGAAAGGATTGACCCACAAATGCCCAATAAGAAGTTACTATCTGACTGAAAGTCTTCCTTCCCTGTCGTCTTTCTACAGTTCTGTCAGTCAACACAATTTTTTTAGTACCAAGAAATTGACAGGTACAAATTTCAGGGGGAAAAAGAGAGTCACGGTCAGATAGCTCCAAACAGTATCATTAAACGCAATATAAAAATACCTGAATGGAAGAATCCATTTAGTCAAAGTGATATCAGAAGCTTTTATTTCAGCACACATTTTTCAATACTTTCCTCTGTGCAAGCTGGAATACCAGAGAAAACAGAGGGGGCTGGCAAACTCCAAAGTGTACACTCAGCCTTACTTCCATGATATGGGGTCTAAATTCCTCAAGTTAAAAAAAAATAAAAATAAAATTTTACCTAACCTCTGTTTACCCCACAATCATAGTTGGAAAAGAACTGGACTGAACAACATAGCATATAGTTTGCAGAACAGCAGACACAATTATCATACAATGATATTTGTGCAATTATCATACAATGTACATCTTGTTCTCCAAAATTCCTCAATATAAATTCTTTTTTTCCAGAGGTAGATGTAGGTATGCATGTATGTATGTATTTATTCTTTTTTTTAAGTTTTGTTTTTATTTTTTTATTCTTTTAAATATTGTCAAGTTGGTTTCCATATAACACCCAGTGCTCATCCCAACAAATGCCCTCCCCCATGCCCATCACCCCCCCAAAATAAATTCTTCATAGCACTACTTGAACATTTAATTTGATAGCAGAAAAGAAAATAAATTAATGAAGAATTTCTCAGCGAGAAGAAAGTTTCTCTTTGAGGAAGATTGGCTGTGGTTCCCCAGTACAACAATATTTACTGAACTGAATCACTGCTACATGGAACAGTCACTGAAATTCTCATTAACCAGGTTAGGAAGAAAGTGAACATTATTTTAATTAGCTAAATATAGCAGAAACTTCTTCTTCCTTTGTTTTCTTTCTCTCTATTTGTATTAGGCAACTAAATTATAAAGCAGGGATACCTCCTAAATCCCCAAAGTGGAAACTGTTCTTTAAGACTGAGGTCATTAATTCTTAAACCACCACAAGATTATCCAAATTTCCAAAGTTCCTTCTTGCACTTGAATTGTGCCTTCTTTTAACGCTACTTAAATATTTTTGATCTGTAAGTACACTATACATTTTTGGCAAACACCAATATTAGAAAAAAAGATCTAGATGTAGTCAGAAACAACATCTCCTCAATTTATTTTTCTGTGGCTGGGAACAAAGTAACAGAATTTTCAATACCTCAAGAAGAAATTTCATTTTCATATTTGTTCAGGCAAAGAAAAATTGTATGTCATGAACTGGCATGAACTATATTATTATTATGTATGCTAGACAATGAATTTCTTTATTGTTTTTGGACACCAACCTTTCATGGTAGCCTTATTACAAGCCTTCTCTATGTAAATAAAAGAAAAATATATTTAACAAGTAGAAATAAATGTTCATGATTCACCAGCACAGTTAACTCAAGATTTTCCAGCCTTATAACCACAACTGATAGGAAGATTTATTACCACAGCTGCTTGTATTAAACTTCTTTTCCTTGCAGTTGAAGGAATCAAATTTCTTTTTGGAGATTAGTCATTTGTGGGGGTGTTGCCAACTGCAAAATGCTTCTGTTATGAATGAGGTGCACTTCTCTGTTTCTGTCCTCCAGCCCTAAGTCAGTGAGTAATTTTCATCATTTTATGTGTCTTTTCCCGCCTACCATCAGGAACAAATTTTAATGACTTACACAGTCAAACTTTCTTTAGTTGTTACTCAAAGTTAAAACTTCAGATGGTATTGTTTCTAATAACGTGATAATCTCACAAAGAAAGGTGGGATAAAATGACATTTTGGCACATGTTTACAACTATGAAATTCAAGCAGAAGGAAAAGTCTATATGGGATGTGAAAGTGGGAATGAGCTAACGTATCTTATGTGGCTAATAATTGTGCCGGGCACTGTACTAGGTTCTTTATAGACACAATCTTATCTAATTCTTAAACAATCCTGCAAGAAACTAGCTAATATTCCCACTAAATATGTAAGGAAACTGACTTTCTCAAGATTGTGTGGTTTATTAGTGGCTGAACCACAATTTAGGCTTAGAATCCACTGACTCCATTACTT
This sequence comes from Proteles cristata cristata, assembly GCA_017311185.1. NCBI lineage: Eukaryota > Metazoa > Chordata > Mammalia > Carnivora > Hyaenidae > Proteles > Proteles cristata. The sequence goes on from JAESUZ010004737.1 coordinate 27,462, forward strand.
TCTTTCTGTATTTTGACATTCTGCTTTTTGGGTATGAAGAATTAGGCAATTATATGCAGCACTAATGTAACAATACAGTACGGAGAGATTTGGTTCTGTGTCTAAATAAGAAAATCCTACAGCCAAAATAGATTTCAATGGGTCATCTGTTTCACTCCCTACTGAAATCATACAAAACTGACAGGGCTCTGTCTTTTCCTTCCTTCCTTCCTTCCTTCCTTCCTTCCTTCCTTCCTTCCTTCCTTCTTTCTTTTGCACTTCTGGAAACATGCATTCCAAAATTTGACTTATCTCTCTTCAAAGTTTCCAGTAACTATTGTCTTCATAAAATCCTTTTATCTAATGCAATTTTCCCATCACCCTTTAAACTCCTGTTTGTATTATATGGAAATGGTAGTATCTGTACATTGTAAGCTTCTGTCATTGAAGACAGATGTCAGAATAATTGAACAAAGAGTGAGATTTTAGTAAATCCACAAGTTGCTTCATTTATTTCATGTCATTTTGGCTGGTGTTGTTTTTCCATTGACTTGAGTGATTGCTTTAGGTACATATACACTTTCTCATTTACCATCCATATGTGGTTTTAATATGACATGTAAGAAACAAACAAAAAAAGAGTTGAAAACAAATAAGTATTTTAAGCATCCACAATTGGATCATTGAGTTTAAAGTTAAAAACTATTGTTTGTTAGTCAGCGAACCAACTTAAATAAAGATGTCTATAAACGTGCAATGTCGGGGCGCCTGGGTGGCTTAGTCGGTTAAGCGCCGACTTTCGCTTAGGTCATGATCTCGCGGTTCGTGGGTTCGAGCCCCGCGTCGGGCTCTGTGCTGACTGCCAGCTCAGAGCCTGGAGCCTGTTTCAGTCTGTGACTCCCTCTCTCTCTGACCCTCCCCTGCTCACACTGTCTCTCTCTCTCTCTCCTAGAAATAAATATTAAAAAAAATAAAATAAAAAAAAAAGTGCATTGTCGGTGAGGAGATGTAGATATTTGCCTCTTTTTTTTTTTTTTTTTGTCAAGAATAAAGTCAATCATCTAGCTATGCCCCTTTAGGAGAGAAATAATTCTGTTTAACTCGATGTTAATGACTGCTTATTTGATCAGGCGTAAGTACCTCTAATGGGGATCTAACACAGTCCAGACAACTTAACCTTACAAGGTTCTACAAGATAGAAAAGCAAAGAGAACCTGTATTTTCATCATTGGATACTTGAACAGCTGAGTCTAACCATTAAAACAAATGGCACACAATAATTAATCAGGAGTCTAGAACGTGAACTGTAACAGGCTACTGAGATGCTGTTCCTCTTATTTCCTAATATAGGTGACATTACATTTTATCTTTCCCAGTACTTGCGATGACTAAATGAGCAGTCTAAAGGCAGACAATGCCTCTGAGGTGACTGAATTCAGCCTCATTAAATTTTCTCAATATTCTCAAATCCAGGCTCCCTTCTTGGGACTGATGTTTTTCTACCTGGTTACAATATTTGGGAACAGCTTTATTTTTGTAGTGAGACAGGATTCTCAACATCATATCCCCATGTATTTTTTTTGTCAGTAATTTATCCTTCCTTGATATCTGTTATTCCACCAGCTGGGAACCATATGTCTTGGCCCAATGCTTCAGGGACTTCCCTATCATTTTCTATACCAGCTGTTTTGCCCAGATGACCACATCCCTCTTTCCAGGGATGACAGAATGTCTCTTCCTTGCTGTCATGGTTTATGACAGGTTTGTTGCAATCTCCAATCCCCTGCATTACACCACCATTATGAATAATCAGGTTTGTGTACAGTTGGCCTTGGGAACCTGGGCCAGTGCCTTCATAGTAGCAGTCTTACCAATCATTGCAATTCCTGCTTGTTATTATGGACAGAATACCATCAGCCATTTTACCTGTGAGATCCAGGCCCCGCTGAAGCTCGTCTGCCCAGACACTCTTGTCAGTCTGATTCTGGGTCTGGTTATCAGTGTGTTCACACTGCCCCTGCCTTTCACTATCATCCTTATTTCCTACTTCCACGCTGTGGTTATCCTGCTGAGTATCCATTCTGTGGAGACCAGGCTCAAAGCTTTCTTCACCTGTGGACCTTATCTAACTGTGTTCAATGTATTTAATGGTATAGCCATCTACATGTACCTGAAACCTCAGTCAAAGAAATCTCAGGAAGAGGACAAATTCTTCCCAATATGTTATGGAGTAGTTACTCCCATGTTAATTCCCCTCATTTATACCCTGAGAAACAAGGGTGTAAAAGGTACACTTAGGAAGTTTGCCAAAGGAAATGAAAAATCCTAATGTGGAGGAAAAACAATGAAAACGCCGTCTGTAAAATTTCAATTTACGTTTTTTAAAACAAATAACAACAAAAATCTTACTGAACATTCTACTAGGTCCCTGCTAGACACTCATTAACAAGTTTACCATAAATGCTAACATTTTTGTCAAGCCACATTAGGACCTAAAGTCATGAATGTGCCAAAAATAGTTCAGATAGAGAATAACAGTAGGAGATAAGTAAAGGTGGATGCTATAGCTGTAGTCATCTATCAGGGACAGGTTCTTTTCTGAGGTATAAAGAGCCAGGTTTTTTGTGACAAACCATCCTTGTACTTGTCACACAAGGTGGATAAAATTCATATACAGCACACTGATTATGCAGCCATTGTATATTTTCTAGGAGTCTACCCCAATTTGAACCTAGTGGATAAATAACCCCTTAATTCCCACATTTAAATGATAGCTTCTCATAGTAAGAAGTATCTTTTGTATGTATCAAACACTTTATCCCTTAAAAAGTATTTTTAAATAAATTATTCTAATTTATACTTATAATTTCTTATTTTAAAAGTTTGCATATTATACATATTAATAAATCTTTTCTCAACCAATACTACTTCTACAAATATTAAATTCCCATCATATCAGTTTCTTACAAAAATGTCTAAACTGAAATTGTTATTCTTTTGCCTTCTCCTATTCCTCTGCTTTCTCTTTCATGATGTGCCTTAGCGACCCTCTAGCCATTTCTACTCGCACTTCTCATACACATTCATGAGCTTTCATGTTTCTGTTCTAACCAAGAATCTTCATGGCCAAGAGTGTGATTATTTTTCTCCTTCTTCCCCATTTAATAAGATGCCATATGCACCTTCTATTGTTGGTGATTAACATGGATTGCACACTTTGTATTATGGTAATTTGTTGATTCTTTTTCTCATCTTAAATTTGACTCTGGAATTTTTCTGTCATAGTACATTGAGGAGGTGGTTATGTTTTGTTTCAATAATTTTCTTTCTTCCCACACTCTTTTCTTAGGTAGGTGGTTATCTAGTCACACTATTTTCTGCCCTTGGCCTATTTGTTTACTTTCTGAAGGTTGATCATTGTGTGTGTGTGTGTGTGTGTGTGTGTGTGTGTGTGTGTGTAATTAATAGTCTATATAAAAAATTTAGAATGGTTCCTGGCACATAGTAAGCATTCAGTAAGTTGCTATTTATTGAATATAAATTTTTTATAAATTACTAAGATATTATTGTGATTTTCTGAAAGTTTCCGAATACTCCTACTGTTTATTTTCCCAAGTCAATCTCCTTTATACATTCTCCTCTCCAGAGTGTACAACAAGGAACGTCAACACCCCATTTGCTAGTTTTAGAAACCCAGTTATATCATATTTCTCTTTGGCTCTCGCCTTTATGGCTTTACTTTTAATCTGGTTGACTCTTATGCCAGTTCCTCTGACCTGTGCTTGATATATTTTAAGAAGAGACAGCCCCAAACTTAGGAATGAGTTATGTTCAAAAGTTAACTCATAAGTCATCAGCTTGGAACTCAGAGCACGTTTTCCCCACTGATACAGAGTAGCTACATTCCAAAGGCAGCTCACCAACACCTATTTAGGTCACCATTCTATATGGCTTTTAGGTATAATACTAAAAGCCCTGGGAACAATTTTAAAGTATGCCTATTGGAAGGTAGGTTTTGAATCCACATTTGGATCCTAAAAACACAGGCACTCTTAGTTGGTATTACTACTTCAAAAAAATCTGCCATGAGGATCAGTGCAACCATCCTCATGGCCTGATGGGTGTATGGGGAAATACCTAACAGATGTAAGAGTGGGACTCAGGGAGCTTCTCTAGAGACTACAAAAGTAATAACTTTCTTCTATGTATGGGTCATGCACAATTCAGAGGACTACTAATCCTCTCTTCATTTATCTTCATGTTATTGCTGGTGTTGGATGACTTGCTAACACAATGCCTGGGGCCATTCATTTCACAAACATTTACTAAATGGCTTCTATATGTTAGAGATAAAAATCCAGGTAAGCCATTTGTTGCCATTGAGAGACTTGTAATGCAGTTGGGGAGTAAATAAGCACAGTGAAGTGCTGTCGATACTGTGATCCATATTTGTACAGGTTATAAAGATGAGTTCTAAATGACAATCAGGAAATATTTAATAGAAGAAATTACACCTTTATTAGAGTCTTGAGAGAGAAGTAGCTTGCCAATTGGATAAGGAAGGACAATTATAGTGGATGCAATATGAACAAGTACTGAGGTACAAAACCCAGCTTGGTGGACTTCCAGATACTGCTAACAATTTAATTTCCACAGCAGAAGGTGTGTGAAGTGTTTTGGCAATATGTAAAACTCGAGAATAAAGCAGTAGTCCAGATTATGGAAAGACTGCTATACTATATTAAGGAACTAGCACTTTATTTACTCTACAGGTCAACAAATTACAGCCTAAAGGGCCAAATCCAGCTCTAGACTTGCACGGCCCATGAGCTAAGATTGGTGTTTAAACTGTTTAACGATGTAAGAAAAACAACAACATCAACAACAACAGCAGTGACTAAGAAGCCTATTCAACAAAGGCTGTGTGTAGCCTGCAAAGCCTAAAATATTTACTATCTGGCCCTTTATAGAAAAAGTCTGCTGAGCTCTGTTATAAGTGGAGGGAACCATCAAAGATTTTTGAGTAGATCAGTAACATGTTCAGAATTGTGTTTTTTAAAAGCTGTGTTTTATACATAAAAACAAATGTATAAAATTGATTGAAGAGGTATAAGATTGGACATAGGGTCAATTAGGAGGCTGTTAATAATCTGCGTCTTGATGCAGAAATGAACTAAGGATGTAGCAATAAGGATTTGGGAGAAACAGGTCATTAGAGTACCTCTTCCTTTTTCATTTTTACATTTACATGTCATTTATATTCAGTGTGTATTTTCTCAGAAGCAGGGTCTTTAGCACAGATATAATAAGGGCCTCAGGGGTTGGGTGATCTCATCATGAACATCATTCACTTCTTTTCTAACATTAAATGAACACATAGAGATACAGAAAGAGTAGGGTCCAAAGTCACATAGTTGTGCTTTATTCATATATGGCAGCCCCCTTCTCTGATTCAGAATAACTGTATGGCATATAAAATTGCATTTGGTTCAAAAAACATGTTTATTTAAATATAATAAATATCTTCTGGCTCCTTGCATGATTTCTGAAGTTCACTCCTCACCTGTTAATCCTTTAGACATAATGTTGCATTTCATGCATCATAAATAGTACAACCATGAGCCTTAAAGATTTTTTTCTAAAAAATATTGTTATTCAACATAGTACTGGAAGTCCTAGTTACAGAAATTATATATGAAAAAGAGATAAAAGGCATCCAAATCATTAGGGAAAAAGTAAAACTTTCACTATTTGCAGACGACATGATACTCTATATAGAAAACCCAAAAGGGCACATACACCCCAATGCTTATAGCAGCAGTATCAGCAATAGCCAAAATATGGAAAGAGCCCAAATGTCCATCGATGCATGAGTGGAAAAAGAAGATGTGGTACTTCTCCAAAGAAGACATCCAGATGACCAACAGACACATGAAACGATGCTAAGCATCCCTTATCATTAGGGAAATACAAATCAAAACTACATTGAGATACCACCTCATGCCTGTCAGAGTGGCTAAAAGGAACAAATCAGGAGACTATAGATGCTGGTGAGGATGTGGAGAAATGGGCACCCTCCAGCAATGTTGGTGGGAATGTAAACTGGTGCCGCCCCTCTGGAAAACAGTGTGGAGGTTCCTCAAAAAATTAACAATAGAACTCTCCTATGACCCAGCAATAACACTGCCAGGAATTTACCTAAGGGATACAGGAGTGCTGATGCATAGGAGCATATGTACCCCAATGTTCATAGCAGCACTTTCAACAAAAGCCAAATCATGGAAAGAGCCTAAGTATCCATCAACTGACAAATGGATCAAGAATATGTGGTTTATCCTGGGGCGCCTGGGTGGCTTAGTCGGTTAAGCATCCGACTTTCGCTCAGGCCATGATCTCACGATTTGTGGGTTCGAGCCCCGCATCGGGCTCTGTGCTGACTGCCAGCTCAGAGCCTGGAGCCTGTTTCAGTCTGTGACTCCCTCTCTCTCTGACCCTCCCCTGCTCACGCTGTCTCTTTCTCTCTCTCCTAGAAATAAATAAAATAAAAAATATTAAAAAAAAAGAATATGTGGTTTATCCTACTACAATGGAATACTACATGTCAATGAGAAAAAATGAAATCTGACCATTTGTAGCAATGTGGATGGAACTTGAGGGTGTTATGCTGAGCAAAATAAGTCAGACACAGAAAGACAGATACCATACGTTTTCACTTACAGTAGGATTAGGAGAAACTTAACAGAGGACCATAGGGGAGGGGAATGGGAAAAATAGTGGGGGAGAGGGAGGGAGGCAAATCATGAGAGATTTTGAATACTGAGGACAAACTGAGGGTTGATGGGGGTGGGAGAGAAGGGAAGGAGGATGATGGCATGTAGGAGGGCATTTGTGGGGATGAGCACTGGGTGTTATATGGAATCCAACTTGACAATAAACTATGAAAGAAAAAAAAGATGTGATATATATGTATATATATACACAATGGAGTATTACTCGGCAATCAAAAAGAATGAAATCTTGCCATTTGCAATTACATGGATGGAACTAGAGGGTATCATGCTAAATAAAATTAGTCAGAGAAAGACGAATATCATATGACTTCACTCATATGAGGACTTTAAGATACAAAACAGATGAAGGGAAGTGAAGGGAAGCAAAAATAATATAAAAACAGGGAGGAGGACAAAAACATAAGAGACTCTTAAATATGGAGAACAAACAGAGGGTTACTGGAAGGGTTGTGGGACAGGGGATGGACTAAATGGGTAAGGGGCATTAAGGAACATATTCTTGAAATCATTGTTGCACTATACGCTAACTTGGATGTAAATTTTAAAAATTAATAAAAAAGAGAAAGAAAATCCAAAAAATTCCAAAAAAAAACTGCTAGAACTAATAAACAAATTCATCAAAGTCACAGGATACAAAATCAATCAACAGAAATCTGTTGCATTTCTATACATAATGAAGTTATATTACAAAGCTCCTAGTGATCAAGATAGTATGGTATTAGAACAAAAAATAGACACAAAGGTCAATAGAACAGAATAGAAAATCCAGAAATAAACCCACAATTTATGGCCAATTAACCTTAGACAAAGCAGGAAAGAATATACAATGGGAAAAAGACAGTCTGTTCAACAAATGGTGTTGGGGAAACTGAACAGCAACATACAAAAGAATGAAACTGGATCACTTTGTTACACTATACACAAAAATGAATTCAAAATGGATTAAAGACCTAAATATGAGACCTGAAATCATAAAAATCCTAGAAGAGAGCATAGGCAGTAATTTCTCTGACATTGGCTGTAACGTGTTTTTGTTTTTGTTTTTGTTTTTGTTTTCTAGATAGGTCCACTAGGGTAAGGGGAACAAAAGCAAAAATAAACTATTGGGACAAAATAAAAAGATTTTGCACAGCAGAAGAAACAATCAACAAAACTAAAAGACAAGCTATGGAATAGGAGAAGATATTTGCAAATGACATATCTAATAAAGGGTTAGTATCCAAAATATATGAAGAACTTACAAAACTCAACTCTCAAAAAGCAAGTAATCCAATTAAAAATGGGCAGAAGACATGAACAGATATTCTTACAAAGAAGACATACATATGGCCAACAGACACATGAAAAGATGCTCAACAGCACTAATCATCAGGGAAATGCAAGTTAAAACTACGAGATAGCATCTCACACCTGTCAGATGGCTAAAATCAACAACAAAGGAAACAACAGGTATTGGTGAGGATGTGGAAAAAAAGGAACCCTGATGCACTGTTTGTGGGAATGCAAACTGATGCAGCCACTGTGGAAAATAGCATGGAAGTTCCTCAAAAAGTTAAAAACAGAACTACCCCATGATTCAGCAATTGCACTACTAGTTATTTACCCAAAGAACATAAAAATATTAATTCAGAGGGATACATATACCCATATGTTTATAGCAGCATTATTTACAATAGCAAAGATATATAATCAGCCCAAGTGTCCATTGATAGATGAATGGATAAAGAAACTGAACATT
>JAESUZ010004738.1:0-34160 GCA_017311185.1 Proteles cristata cristata
TCCAGAGGCCGACAGTCCAGGGCGGGCCTGGCAGCTGCTCCAGGAAGCCCCTCTGCCTGTCAACCCGGGAGTCGCCCTGGTTCACACAGGCCACGATGGGGCTCGCGTTCCCAGCAGCAGGACAGGGAGAGAAGCACGAAGGGCCCGATGCTCTCTGCTGGGAGGCATTCCAGAAGTCCTACTCAACTCCCTTCCCATCCAGGGGTGGGGGGGAGCTGCCTACACAACCAGCCCTGCCGCAGAGGATGCTGGGAACGCTGCAGTCCTGGGCGGCCATGTGCACAGTTCAAAGTCAGGTCTCTGGGTACTCGGAGAAGTGGTTAATGCCACTGGGAGCCACAAGGGCTTCTCTGCCGCATCCCTTTTTTTTTGTTTGTTTTATTTATTTCTAGGAGAGAGAGAGACAGCTTGAGCAGGGGAAGGTCAGAGAGAGATGGAGTCACACACTGAAACAGGTTCCAGGCCCTGAGCTGGCAGTCAGCACAGAGCCCGACACGGGGCTCGAACCCACAAACCGCGAGACCATGACCTAAGTGAAAGTCGGATGCTCAATTGACTAAGCCACCCAGGCGCCCCACGCCGCATCCCTTCTAATGATCTCTCCCGGCACTGACCACTCTCTACCCTGAGCTCCTATTTTATAAGAGTCTGATCTTCACACAAACTTCAGGAAGTAATTCATACTTCAGGAGCCAGTTGAAAATCCACCAGTGGTGTCAAATCACCGACGGGCTCCGTGACTGTCTCACGGCTCCCCACCCAAACCCCACTGTGCATGTGCAGCCAAGGGTGTCTTGGGTAGTGGAAGTTGTCTTGTGGGTCCCTGCTCAGGGGACTGACTCCTAAGCCACCTTGTGGGCCCACACCCACGCCACTTCCTTTCCTTGATTTTGATGCTGTCGTTTTTGATGCTGGTCTCTTCAGAGGTCCGCTTAAAGGACCCCAGGGAGAATGCGCAGGAGCTGGAGGGGGAGGCTGCGGTGGGGCTCCAGGAGTCGGTTGTGCTTACTGTGCTAACTGTGGTCCCAGGGCTGGGTGGGCGACAGCCCGGCCATTTGGCCACTACTAGAGGTCAGGGGGTCTTCGTTTCCATAAGGCCACGGACGGAGTTCCTCCTCCTGCCCTGCATGTCCCCTTTTGCCCAATACCCACAGGATGCATCTCAATGAGCTCGAAACGTTTCGATCTCTGAGGGCTATCAGCATCAGGACACCCTCTTGTCGCGAGTCCCCAAGGACGTCCCAGCAGACCTCCCCCGCCTCAAGTGGCTCCATCCACATGGCTAAGCAGGAGAAAAACTACCCCCAAGCTCCACACATCTGTGGAAGGCCCGGAGGATTCCTGGTGGATGAACAGGTGAGGGGCAGAAGAAGTGGGGCTCTCCTCAAATGTGTGGACTTTCTAGCCCACAAACTGGATGCTCAGGGCAGTCCCCGGGCATACTATCTTCAGGTCATGATAAAAGAACAGCTGCTCTAGCTCTATGTCCTTGGGGAAAATATCTTCTTGGTGACCGTATTCCACAATGGCTACAAGTTGGCAGAGCTTATCAGCCATGCGGCCACGGTGGATGCCCTCATCCTCAGGCTGGTCTCTGATGACATGCTCTGATATGAGAACTAACAGTTTGCTGTGCTGATCACCTGAAGTGCCTTGACAATGGGTGAATTAGATGTCCTCATTTTCTGAGCTTCACAGAGAAGTCCCAGGAGACCAGTGGAGTCCTTCTGTGTTTTGTGGATGGATGTCACATCCATTTTTGGTACCATTTTGGACATGCCTTCTAACCTGTCAGGGCTGGATGCGGGCTGATGTCACACGCGCAGGTTCCACTGCTTGGCCCTGACTCGGGTTCCACGCTGAAATCCCCTCAGTGGCCCTGAAGCCTTCTCCGACTGTCAAGGGCATCCCAGACTAAAGGGACACATCTGCCCTCCCCACCCTGGCACTCGAGAGCCCCCAAGGCTAACAGCATTAGACCAGAGCATGGGGGCTGCCCAGGGGCCTGGCACCCTGCCCAGCGCCACCTTGGGGCTTCTCACCTTTCTCCCGAGAATGGGATCCTCAGCACCCCGTAACCCCAAACTACGAAAGGGAACCCCTCACTTCTCCTGAAATCACATGACTGATGTTCATGATGTTGCAAAATCGCTTGAAAAAGAATCATTCTAGTAATAATAATAGTTTTTTAATTTTACTTTATTATTACTATTGTGACAACTAACATTCGCTCAGCCAGTCCCACAGACCAGACCCCACTCCAATCACTATAAACTCACTGACTCATTTAAGCCTCATGATGTCCCAGGAGGCAGGCGGTACTTTGACTCCATCAAAGGTCTCTGCTTTCTGGGGCTTCTCTGTTCTAACTGCAGAAGGAACACACGCTCACTGGAGCAAACAGAACTTTCCAGAGGTGTGGAAGAGCACCTCCACAGTGTGCCCTGTGCCGCCACTCACCCCCTTCCATCCCTGTCTACGGCACTCCCCTGGCCTAACCAAGGAGACTGGTTCAGGGACATAGTCTGCGCATATAGGGCCAACCCTTTCGATTGGACTCCACTGCAGAGAATTCTGAGGGGTGCGCACAGTCCCATGGTCCACGGGACCCGATCTTCTTCCTGGGCCTCCTTGTCCACATAGGGCACCAATCATGCGTCACGTACCAGTCCACGTTCGGGCCAGCCACTGGTCACTCTCGTGTGCCTGTCCCCGGTCTTCCTGGGGCTCTGCATCTTTCCCTCCGCTTCAAAGCAGGGACAGGGAACCTGGGTTGGCCTCAGGGGCCCCTCTCTTTCAAAACAGTTATTTAAATTTCCTGAAACTTAAAAAACAAAGGAAAATAAGGGCACGGACCACGGCTCTCTTGCTCTGGGTAAACTTTATTTTTTTGAAAGTATTTCTTTACGTGGGAAAATAAGTTTCTATTCGGTCTGGGGTGGAATGCTGGTTCTCCCTGGGGTCCATTCCTCCTCGTTTTCTCGTGTGATGCCGTCGTTTTTGATGCTGGTCTCTTCAGAGGTCCTCTTAAAGGACCCCAGGGAGAATGTGCTTGAGCCCGAGGACGAGGCTGAGGTGGAGCTCCAGGGGTCGGTTGCGCTTCCTGTGCTAACTGTGGTCCCAGGGCTGGGTGGGCGACAGCCTGGCCATTTTGCCACCACTAGAGGTCAGGGGGTCTTCGTTTCCATAAGGCCACGGACGGAGTTCCTCCTCCTGCCCTGCATGTCCCCTTTTGCCCAATACCCACAGGGTGCATCTCAATGAGCTCGAAACGTTTCGATCTCTGAGGGCTATCAGGACAAGGACACCCTCTTGTCGCGAGTCCCCAAGGACGTCCCAGCAGACCTCCCCCGCCTCAATTGGCTCCATCCTCATGGCTAAGCAGGAGAAAAACTACCCCCAGGCTCCACACATCTGTGGAAGGCCCGGAGGATTCCTGGTGGATGAACAGGTGAGGGGCAGAAGAAGTGGGGCTCTCCTCAAATGTGTGGACTTTCTAGCCCACAAACTGGATGCTCAGGGCAGTCCCCGGGCATACTATCTTCAGGTCATGATAAAAGAACAGCTGCTCTAGCTCTATGTCCTTGGGGAAAATATCTTCTTGGTGACCGTATTCCACAATGGCTACAAGTTGGCAGAGCTTATCAGCCATGCGGCCACGGTGGATGCCCTCATCCTCAGGCTGGTCTCTGATGACATGCTCTGATATGAGAACTAACAGTTTGCTGTGCTGATCACCTGAAGTGCCTTGACAATGGGTGAATTAGATGTCCTCATTTTCTGAGCTTCACAGAGAAGTCCCAGGAGACCAGTGGAGTCCTTCTGTGTTTTGTGGATGGATGTCACATCCATTTTTGGTACCATTTTGGACATGCCTTCTAACCTGTCAGGGCTGGATGCGGGCTGATGTCACACGCACAGGTTCCACTGCTTGGCCATGACTCGGGTTCCACGCTGAAATCCCCTCAGTGGCCCTGAAGCCTTCTCCGACTGTCAAGGGCATCCCAGACTAAAGGGACACATCTGCCCTCCCCACCCTGGCACTCGAGAGCCCCCAAGGCTAACAGCATTAGACCAGAGCATGGGGGCTGCCCAGGGGCCTGGCACCCTGCCCAGCGCCACCTTGGGGCTTCTCACCTTTCTCCCGAGAATGGGATCCTCAGCACCCCGTGACCCCAACTACAAAAGGGAACCCCTCACTTCTCCTGAAATTACATGACTGATGTTCATGATGTTGCAAAATCGCTTGAAAAGGAATCATTCTAGTAATAATAATAGTTTTTTAATTTTACTTTATTATTACTATTGTGACAACTAACATTCGCTCAGCCAGTCCCACAGACCAGGCCCCACTCCAATCACTATACACTCACTGACTCATTTAAGCCTCATGATGTCCCAGGAGGCAGGCGGTACTTTGACTCCATCAAAGGTCTCCGCTTTCTGGGGCTTCTCTGTTCTAACTGCAGAAGGAACACACGCTCACTGGAGCAAACAGAACTTTCCAGAGGTGTGGAAGAGCACCTTCACAGTGTGCCCTGTGCCGCCACTCACCCCCTTCCATCCCTGTCTACGGCACTCCCCTGGCCTAACCAAGGAGACTGGTTCAGGGACATAGTCTGCGCATATAGGGCCAACCCTTTCGATTGGAATCCACTGCAGAGAATTCTGAGGGGTGCGCACAGTCCCATGGTCCACGGGACCCGATCTTCTTCCTGGGCCTCCTTGTCCACATAGGGCACCAATCATGCGTCACGTACCAGTCCACGTTCGGGCCAGCCACTGGTCACTCTCGTGTGCCTGTCCCCGGTCTTCCTGGGGCTCTGCATCTTTCCCTCCGCTTCAAAGCAGGGACAGGGAACCTGGGTTGGCCTCAGGTGCCCCTCTCTTTCAAAACAGTTATTTAAGTTTCCTGAAACTTAAAAAACAAAGGAAAATAAGGGCACGGACCACGGCTCTCTTGCTCTGGGTAAACTTTATTTTTTTGAAAGTATTTCTTTACGTGGGAAAATAAGTTTCTATTCGGTCTGGGGTGGAATGCTGGTTCTCCCTGGGGTCCATTCCTCCTCGTTTTCTCGTGTGATGCCGTCGTTTTTGATGCTGGTCTCTTCAGAGGTCCTCTTAAAGGACCCCAGGGAGAATGTGCTTGAGCCCGAGGACGAGGCTGAGGTGGAGCTCCAGGAGTCGGTTGCGCTTCCTGTGCTGACTGTGGTCCCAGGGCTGGGTGTGCGACAGCCTGTCCATTTGGCCATCTCTACAAGTGTCAGGGGGGCTTCGATTCCATGGTTAACATAAGGCCACGGACGGGGTCCTTCCTCCTGCCCTGCATTTACTCCTTTGCCCTTTACCCGTTGAATGCAGATGCGGGTGCCCGATGAGGTGCCGAGGCTTCGGGGGGTGGGGTGGGGAGGGAGCGCGCAGGGCGACAATGCTCAAGCTTTCTGCTCCTAGGCTGGACTGGGCCGCAGGGGGGCTCCTAGGGCTCGGTGGGAAATAGGCTGGAGCTTGAGGAGGGAGCCCCAGGCATTCACTGGGGCTCTGGCTCTGTGTGCTGATCCTGGACTCTAGGCCGAGGGGGAGACTGTCTGGCACTTTTACCTTCCTCTCGGTTTCCTGGTCGCCGTTGGGCTGCTGTTCCCTTTAAAGAATTCGGCAGTGAGAGAGGGCTCACCGCAGTCCTTTGTACCGCCTCTGTCAGTCCCTGTAGACTCTCCTAGGTTGGGGTAGGACTGTGGCTCTTGGAGTCAGCAGAAAGGAAGGGCCTCACCCTGATGGTGTGGCCTCCACCCTGTGTTTCCCACAAGCCCAAATCCAGCAGGTGGCTATCCCGCCCTCATTCCTGCAGCGTGCTGAGCTGTCTTGGATCTCGTCCCACCCATCGTCCTGGCCACTCTCCTGAGCCTGTCTCCAGGCTTCCTGGAGTTCTGCATCGTTCCCTCCACATCGAAGGCAGGGACGGGGCACCCGGGTGGGCCTCAGCCGCTTCAGCGTCCCACTCTCAGTTTGGGCTCACGTTGGGATCTCAACAGTGTTGGACGTAGGAGCCTCCCATTGGATCTCAGCCGAGAGCCTGCAGACTGCTTGGGTTCTCTTCTGGCCCATCCCCTAGTCGCCCTGCCCCTCTCTTTCAGAGCAAATCATTATTTAAGTTTCCTGAAACTTACAAAGCAAAAGAAAAGAAAGGCACGGTCCATGGCTCTCTTACTCTGGATTCACTTTCTTTTCAAAAAATAGTTTCTTTAAATTAAATAGGAGTTTTTGGATTCGGTATTGGGGTTCGATGCTCATTCTCCTTTAGGTCCACTCCTCATCTTCTTGGTCTTCCTGTAGGTTTATTTTTATTGTGTCGTCGCTGTTTATTAGTGTCCCCTCGGAGGTCTTACAGGTCCCCAGGGAGACTATGGAGCTCGAGGAGGAGCTGGGATGGGCCTCAGGAGTGGGCTGCTCTCTGTGTGGTGATCCTGGCCTCTAGGCTGGCGGGGAGACGGCATGGCCATTTTGCCATCAGCTGAGGAAACCGGGGTCTTCATTTCATGGGGGATCTCAGTGTAAGGCCACGGACTGGGTCTTTCTTCCTCCTCCATAGTTTCGCCGTTTTCCTTTACCTGGGACTTGAACTGTTCTCTGTGTCCTGGTTGGACGGTACTCAACGTGCTCCACACGTTTTCATCCTTGAGCGACATCAACATCAGGACTCTGTGTTCGCTGCCTGGCATTTGTCATTGAAGGACCCCGAGGAAGTCCCAGAAGACGTCCCCGTCAAACGGCTCGAACGCAGTGAGCGAGCAATACCAAATCACAGCCAGGCTCCACACGTCTGTGGGAGGCAATGAATCTTCTTGGTGCAGGAAGCGTCGCGGGACGGCAGAAGGGGGGCTCTCCCGGAACGTGTGCAGTTTGGAGCCCACAAAGCCTGTGCGTGCTACCTTCAGCTCGCTGTCCAAAAGCAGGTTCTCCAGCTTCAGATCCCTGCGGGAGAGACCACGGTGTCGGTGGCAGCACCCGACAATGGATGGCAGCTGGAAGAACTTGTCTGGAACGTCCTCTGCCATGCGGCCACAGTGTGTGCTGGCGTCATCCAGGTGGTCTCGACTTACGTGTTCTGAAAAGAGGACTGACATCCCGCTGGTGTTCATCACCTCAAGCGACGTTTCAATACTTGAGTGATTCGACATTTTCACATTCTGGGCAAAAGATAAAGACCTTGGAGGCCAGTGGAATCCTGTTGGGTTTTCCTGATGAACTTCCATCCATCTTCTCCCTGTTTAGGATGTCCTGGGCCACCATCTTGGAGAAGCTTCCCTCACCTAAGGTCTTGGGGAGCACAGAAACATGGGTCACATGGGGTGCCTGGGTGGCTTAGTCGGTTAAGCGTCCGACTTTCGCTTAGGTCATGATCTCGCAGTTCGTGGGTTCGAGCCCCGCGTCGGGCTCTGTGCTGACTGCCAGCTCGGAGCCTGGAACCTGTTTCAGTCTGTGACCCCCTCTCTTTCTGACCCTCCCCTGCTCACACTGTCTCTCTCTCTCTCCTAAAAATAAATAAAACATTTAAAAAAAATTAAAAAAAAAAAAGAAACATGGGTCACCTTACCCTCAAGGATGATGGGCAAAAACCCCTCAAGCACGGTGGGGGAAAGTCCCTGGTGCATGGTGGGGGGAAGGCCCTGCAGCATGGAGACTTACTAACTGCACTAATACTAAATAGCAGTGGGAACTACGCGGATCCTAAATAACAGTACTAATCATAATGATTCAAAATAACACGGCAAACGACACTAACTATGCTGACCAACGATCCGATATAAAATGTGCTCATACCAACAAGGCTAACTATGAGGAAGGGGCTTGGTTCACTCAGTGTAGCGACGAATTTCTTCACGGAGGAAACAACACTCATGCAGATAACCTGGGCTTCCGTTGGTCTGTTTGTTGATGGCAGCTTGGGGATCTTTGAATAAAACCAGCCATGTTCTTGGTGGACAATGGGAAGTGACAAGTTGTCTGCAACTTCATCCCTCCGGGCTGTAGTCTCCCAAACAAGGCTGTCTTTTTTTTTCTTCTCTATTTTGGCAACGATCCTGGACCACAATATTCATTTGACTCCTGAGAAAAATGACCGAATTTATGGATCCATAAAGTGTAATCCCATCATGCAATTAGCTGTGTTTTGTAAAAGGGAGATATTAGGAGATTGGGCCTTTGAGATTTTGCTTGCATCCTTTTGTGTAATTGTACATGTGTCTATGGATGCTGTCAGTATGAGACACTTTCTCTACCTCCAGGTGGGTTTGCTAAAAGTAAGTTGGAAAAAGGCTCTACTTAGCCGGTTTCAAGGCAAGTGCTTGTAAAGAAGTGCGCGTTCTAAAACTCAGAGAGAAACTAACCCTGTTGCCTTTCGAGTTCATGTTGTGATCTTCGACAATATTTTGTAAGAAAGCTAATTTCACGGTGTTTGTTTAATTAAAATGGACATCTATCTTTCGAATCGCCAACAGGAAAAGGAATAGTTTTATTCCACTGGTGTTACTGAAAGTCAAAGCAGCTATTCGTGTCACTACTGTCACAAAATGGGACAGAGAAGACAAAGCCTTCAAAGCCTTGTCTCACGGCTCCAGAAGCTTTATGGGCAAGCAAAGGACAGACAGACAGATGTAAACAACTGTAAGAAATGGAATGAAGACAACTTGAACTATTAAGGGAGACAGCTCCGTATGTAAGGGAAGGGAGGCTGGTTGTTCAAAGAGGGAAAACATGGGGCACCTGGGTGGCTCCGTGTCTTGAGCATCCCACTCTTCACCTCTGCTCAGGTCAGAATCCCAGAGCTGTGGGATCCAGCCCCGTGTCAGCCTCCAAGTGGAGCCACCTTCAGATATTCTCCCTCTCCCTCTCTCTGTCTCTCTCACTCACTCTCGCTCTCCTTCCCCCTCCCCTGCTTGTCTCTCTCTCTCTCTCTCTGAGACAAAAATTTTAATAAATTAAATAAAGAGGGAAAACGTAGGAAAAAATTTGAATGATAGTGAAAAGGAAACATGTAGAAGGTTTGCGAGAAGAGGATCTTTCAAAAGAAATGCTGTGGATGGTCGGGACCAAGATTCTGGAGTTCTGCGCGTGAAAAACAGGTTGAAAAGCATTTTTAACATTTTTCTTTCTTACTGAGAGACAAAGAGAGACAGAGCGTGAGCAGGGGAGGGGCAGACAGAGCGGGGGACACCGAATCTGAAGGAGGCTCCAGGATCTGAGCTGTCAGCACAGACATCACGGGGCTTGAACTCACGAGATCAGGACATGATCCACATTCGGATGCTTCACCAACTGAGGCACCCAGGCACCCAAAAAACAAGTTTCTAAGGGAGGCATCAACACTGTGGGGGTGCAATGGAGAGACAGAGAACCAGATGAGGCAGAAGCTGAGCAGTGATACTTCAACAGGAGCCTCAGCCGACTCTCTGAGCAGTCCCGGGAGTTGGACTGCCCTTCGGAACCACCCAAACTTAGGTGAAAGGTGATGGCTCTTCAGAACAGTCACTGGCTGGGACTACCTGGGAAGAGGGCACGGCCTGGGCAAGGCCAGTGTCTGCAGTCAAGGCGATCCCTGAGGGTGTCTGAGCATCACTACATCCGGGAGACTTTCGTTTCTGCCTCAGTTTCTGGTCAGCACATCCTGACACGTATCACAGGAACGCAGACCCATGTGGGGCCCTGGATGTCCTTGTCAAGAAAACAATGTGTCAAAGTTGGGGATGACACGGAGGCTAAATGAAGGGGCTGCATCCATGTTTACAGATTCATCTTGGTGCAACGACTGAGGTATAATATCGCAAGGACACGGGACAAGACTGGAATTTGGGTTTTCTCACTCTTAATACGACAGAGCCTTCTTACACAATTGGTCTAAGTGATCCACAGAGGTTTTGCGTCACCTATAATCTGCCCTGAAACACCAAGTGTCTGTGACTTGTGTCCGTTAAGTCTTTGCTTCCTTAGGAAAGTGGACTCTGCTCAGTGGTAAGACAGCTGAGGTTTGTCAGCAACTCCATAACCCTCTGCATTGACCTGACAATCTCTTGTGCCACCTTGGCTGAGTAAGTACCCTGTTTTGTAATGATCTGTAATCCTCCTTTGGCATGTGTTTTGAAATCTTCTGATTATCTCACAAAATTCCAAAACTCCCGCTTGTAAAGGGAAGTCTCTTTGACTAATGAGACTTGGTCCCTTGTGTGTCAAACGACACGGGAAGCGTCGTCACAGACGGGATGATCATCCCTCTAGGCTCTGAGTGTGGGGGACTGCTCTCAGCGTCCTGGACATTTTGTACAACCCTTGAGGTGCTGAGATGTCCCGGTACAACGCTATCGCCTGTCGTCTGTGTTGTGGGGTTGGCTTCTCGAGTCTTAGAAAAACGTAGATACGGCCTTCTCTGCTAGGACTCCCATCACTTTTCTTCCCTGCCTGGTTCCTCACCTCCAAGTGGCTGGCTGAGAACCAGGTGGCTCGAGCTGGGAACACAGGCTCCAAGTTCCATATGGTACCTCCCTTCCCCCCCAATGGTCCCCATCCCCTCGGAGCTCCCGGAGGCTGTGTGAGCTCAAAGCCGCGGGACCAGCCAGCCTCAAGGTGCTCACCTGACACACCTCAGTGCCAGAGAGCAAACCAGACACCTCTGGTCAGGATGGAGGTCACGTGGGTGAGCGATGAAAAGGGGCCCTGGACATTTGCAGGTGCTGCTCACCTTTGGTTCCTAATCTGGGTCCTGGTTACCCAGGCGCAAAAGCATGATTAACCCAAAAGACACATTCGGCCATTCAGATTCCAAAACGCATTCCTCATATCCATTTGGTCTTTGTCCACAGTTCCTGGCTCACAGCACCCCAAAGTCTGGGGATTTTCTGAGCAAGGAGAGCCATGGGGGACATTTTGTGTTATCATAGTTGGTCGCTTGTCCTCAGCCCCTGAAATCACTTCAGAGCCATGATGGTGACATGGCTGTCCCACCACACCTGGGTTCTTGTCAATGAGGTGACGTTTGGAAAGCACCGAAGAATGGGAATGGACAGTCCCACCCCCTGAAATCAATCCCCAACCGCCAGTGATTTGAACCATTGGGTCTACGGAATGAAGCCTTGGTAAAAAAAACACAAAACTTGAAAGGACGGGTCCAGGTTGCTTCTGGTGGGGGACCCTGTGGAGGTTCAGAGACAGTAGGGTGCCCAGAGGGCAGGGGAGCTAGGAGCCCCTCCCACACCCCATGCCTTACACCTCTCTCCTCCTTGGCTTCTCCCGAGTCATGTCCTTAGAAGGAAAGGCAGTTCTCTAGTGAGTCAAGCAGGTCCTGAGCTCTGTGAGCCACTCTCACACAGTGAGTGACCTCAAGCGCAGAATGCACGGGCTCCTTTGGTATCTAGCCTCTCAGGGAGGGGTGGCATGTGAAGTGGGGTGGAGGCAGGGCAGGCTTGCAGGCCTGACGCTGACCTGTGGGGTCTGAGGCCACCTCCAGTTACAGAGTGTCGGAATTGGGTTGAACTGCTGGACACGCAACGGGGGTCTCAGAATGGCCTGGTGGTGTGGAAACTCACACCTCTGCATGTACGTGCTGGAATCGGGTCCAGAATCTCTACTGGGGGTGGAGGGGCAAGTGTGAAGGCCCCTGCTGACACACTCAAGACACAAACACGTTCGCTATATGTGCGGTTCTATTACAAATTAGGGAAAATTAGGGGCGCCTGGGCGGGTCACAGTCACTTAAGCGTCTGACATCGGCTCAGGTCATGATCTCGCGGTTCCTGGGTCTCCCAGATCTCAGACCCTCGTCATGGAGATGGATTCAAGTCTACTGTCACTCCCTTGGCACACTTCTCTGGGTTTGAGACCCATCAGAGAGGCTGATCCAAACCCCAGACCAGGCTGATCCAACCCAGGAAAACACACACACTCCCCTACAACTCCAGTCGTGGGGCCCCTGTGTGCTGGCCGCTGAGGCACCAGCCGCAGACAGTGGCATTTGGGACAGTGGCTCCATCGTTCACAACTCTGGTGTGCCACAGCCCCGCATCCTCATGCTTCGGGGCTGTGGTGACGTGAGTAGAGAGCTGGCCAGCCTGTGCTTCACGGGCAAGAGGAGAGTTACCTGGGAAGTGCCGGCAAACACAGTGTGTTTACAGCGTTTAGAAGCGCATGGCCGAGAGAACACAGGTCCAAGTGGGTATGCGCCCAGGGGGCCAGGGGGCGGGGGCAATAGTTTGACTTGATCACAGGGTACAAGGCTGCAGTTCAGGTTGGATGAGGAAATCTGGGATCTAATGTCCCAACTCCCACCCTGCTCGGGCCTCTCAAGCAGCCTGCCCTCCCTCACAGCGGGGCCCAGTCTACTGCCCAGATGTCCACAAATAATGGTCCCTCAATAATGCTCCCTGTGTCCCTGGCTCATCACAGGGTGCATGTAAGTGCTCAGTGGTAGGAGAGATGTTGTTACCCGGAAGGTCAGTGTACCATCGGACCCACAAGTCTGGTCTTAGGTACAAACACGAGTAGACACATGACTTTATGAAAGGAAAAGCCCGGATTCAGCAGGCAGAGAGGGAAAGATGAAGACCTGAGGTCCCTGGGTGGGGACAAACAAGTGCTTTGGAGCAAAGCTGGGAGGGCCTGACCACACTGAACCCCCTCCGGTGTGTGCTTCCTCTAAAGCACGGACCAGACACCACCTCCTGCCGTCAGGGTCTCCGCAGCAATCTGACAAAAGACCTGACTGAAACTAAGTAGCAGGCCGTAAAACGTACGACCCACAAGATACTGATATGGCCACACATCACCCACACACAATGGAGTCGAGGCCATCAGGAATGGACAACCCAGCACCCAGACTGATCCATCCCATCATGGGAACACCCTCTTCATTCTTCGAAGCACCGAGACAACAAAATTTCAGTACCGAGGTTATAAATAATCCTGCACTGACTTGGCCCAAGTGATGTGCTCCCTGAGCCCTGAGCTGGAAGAGGCCTCCTGTGTCTCGGCAGGAAAACAGGTGAACGGGGCCCATCCACACAAAACGAGGGACACGAAACCGCCCGGAGAACACACAAGCCCCTGGCTGCCCTGAGCATCGGAGGGGAGCGGCCAAGGCAGCCAAAGAAGGCCCATGTCCCAATGTACCTGAAGGAAGCCAAACTTTGGTGCCTGAGCCAAAAAATGCCCATCTGGGAATTAAACCCTATGCAGCCACGCAGGGACACGGCGGTCACATACGTCAGGGTGACGTTCCTCCCCCAGAGAGTAGCTGCTGGTGGGGAACATCGTGTGGCCGTAGGGCTGCTGGGGGCCCCACGTGTGGACTCGGGTGGTGAGGAAAGGTGTCTATACCACAGTGAGTCTGTGACCTCTACACACACACACACACGTATGTGTGTGGACACCTCGTATGTCCTCTGGACGGAGAAGCCACAATTTTCCAATGGAAAACATGAACACACTGTTCGACAAAGGGGACGACTTCTTTTCAAAAGGGGGACAGAGTCCCCACTCTGTTCCCCAAACATCCGGGCCCGCTGTCCCATGGGCGCTCCTCTGGCAGCACCCAACCTCCCCTGTGCACCTGCTGGTAGCAAGGAAGATGGAGGCAGGGGTTACCCAGCCACGTGGGTTCCAGTTGCCTGAATGTTACCCTTTATTCTAAAGGGACCATGGCTTCCTGCCCAGCAATTCCAAGTGGCATTTCACACCCTGACACAGGCCACACTGCCCCCTACTCTGGCAGGTCATGGAAGACTGGAATGGCCAAGACAAGTGTGTGATGCCCCCTCACCCCAGGGGATGCAGCGCAGAGCAGATGAGCCCTCCCTTAGCTGCAAGGCTCTCCAAAGCCATCCTCGGGGGGCTGAAGCAAATGCCAGCCAGGGGAGGGGCCGGCCTTAGGAGCAGCTGTAGAGGGTTCATGTTTGGCTTTTGTTTTCCGTTTCCTCAGAGCTGTGGTAGAAAAGAGAGCAAGTCGGGGCGCCTGGGTACCTCAGTACGTTGAGAGGACAACATTAGCTCAGCTCATGATCTCATGGTTCTGAGTTCAAGCCTCAAGTCGGGCTCTGTGCTCACAGCTAGCTCAGATCCTGAGAGCCTGCTGCAGATTCTGTCTCCGTCTCTCTCTTCCCCTTCCCTGCTCGTGCTCTCTCTCAAATTAAAAAAAGAAAAACATTAAAAAAAAGAGAGCAAGTCGAGCCTGCGGGGACAAACGCAAGCACACACGTGTGTGGGTACATCTGCATGTGCACACACGTGTGTGTACATATATGCACACACTTGTTGCATGTGCGCCTCTCACTCTTAATGTCCATGTTGACTCTGCCCGCGGGGAGCCAGCTATGCTGTCCTGTGAGTGGCCCAGGAGGGACCCACGTGGGAAGGTCCTGATGTTCCAGCCACTGACCACACGTGTGAGCTACAGGTCCATGTCTCAGCCCTTCGGTTGATGCAGCCCCAACCAACACCTTCCCATCACCCCACTGGGTAGCCTGCCCTCAGCCCCATTTCAAGTGATCTTTTGTTTCTTCTATCTATGCCTCAATAAGGGGGTGCCCCGTGAAGGCAGGGGATTTGTTAGGTTCACTGTGGAGCCTGCAATGCTGAGACCATGTAGAAGCTCCTGGCTAATGGCCGTGTAACGGTGATGCGTCAATGTTCGGAGCCCATCGTTTCAGGAAGTCCTGTGCCGGAGAAGCCAGGACACGCCAGGGAACAAGAACAGACCCTGAGTCAGACCTTCCTGGTCCCAGCCCCGGCACGCCACTTACTGCTGCCAAGTGACCCAAGAACGTCACTCAACCTCGATGAGCCTCAGTTTTCCTCATCTGTGGATTGGGGATGATAACAACCCCTATGGATGCTGTAAGGGTACTAGGCTTCTCATGTCACTTGCCTGAAGTGTCATTGGAGAATGGAGGCTCCCTACCACCAAGCTGCTGGGAGGTGCCGGGAGCCACACCGGCCTCTCTGGATGGCAGTCACGGCAAGGACATGGCAGTGTTTGCACAGCTCCTGCCATGAGAAACGAACACCGGTATCTCTTTCTGCTACTACTGGCTCATGTTGGAAATAAGCCTGCTGGTGTTGACCAAGCCTCACTATATTCCATATCAGACCAATATTCTGAACACAGATATCGCATCAGGAAAAGCATATTCCTGCCTTTACCAAAGAGAATTTAGATGAAAGCTCTGTGGATGCTTTGCAGATTTAAGACTTAGATAATAAAGAGACTAAGAACACAAGAGTTACAACTGAGCCTGGCCCTGAGACAATGAGCCTAATTTAGAGTTGAGGAATAGATAAGGGCAGAACTTCAGTTCATACTTACACCTTCTTCTAACTGGTGATTTATGGCAGGCCCTTCCCCAAGGCCTACTTTCTGCAGACACCTTCCCTTACAGGTGGCTGGGATGAGGATAGATAAAAGGAGATAAAACGTTACCCACAAACAAAAGGCTGACACATTTAGGGCCTCCATGGTGTTCACACATTCAGCATCAAATAGGTTTCCACAAACAACTTGAACCAGCTAAAAACATTCGTCCTCTTGACAGCCAGACACAATGACTCTTAGCCCATCTATACACTTAACCTATGACCTATCCTTAGCATTATTAACTTAGAACAAATATGTATCCTGTCTTTTCCTAAGAATACCCTGTGAATTCTTTACTTGTAAGATTTACTTAACCTCACTATAATTGGAATAGTTCTGCAAGAATATTTCTGTAAAACCTGCTTCTGTACACGTTCCAGAGTACCTTATCACAAAGAGTTATCCACTGTAAAACTTCCTTTGTCTGATGTCATGTTATCATTTAACCTATAAATAAAGACACCAAAACGGACAGGACAGAGATGCCTGCCTGGTGAAGAGAAAGAATCTTGGGGCTCTCTCACTCTCCCTCTCGACGATACCGTCCATCCTTCAGGGACCCCTGGACCTGCCGGAGCCGGCCTCTCACAGGGAGGCTGCTCCCAGGCAGACCTGCTGTGCAAGATGGAAGGAGGAGGGGTGATTCTGTAGGAGATGATGCATCTCCAAGGGCCAGAGCCCAGCACAGGGCCTGGCATCCAGCAGGCTGCAGGGGGCGGGAGGACGTTTGTTACGTGAGCCCATAATGGAGCTGGCCACAACCTCACATGCGACGAGCAGCACACAGCAGGCACCTTTGGAAACGAGGATGCCCGGGTTCGTATGTATATCATCATGGTCAGAGGGCGATGGAGTAAAAGTGACGTGGGGAGAAGGGGCAGAGAGTGGCAGGGCGGGACTCTGGCGAGGGTGACGCCTACAGGTGCACGCTTGGCCGAGGCGTCAGTGTGGTGAGGGTAGCAGGTGGCGGGGAGCGTCCTGGAGCCCTCTGGTTCCCCTGCAAAGAGGGGGAGAACCAGGAACAGGACGACTCTCCTAACTGGCACGAGCACATGCAAGGTCACAGACGCAGCCTCGCACCCGGCACACCAGCACCCGGAGCCAGCATGAGGGCTCACACGTGTGCAAGCTTCGGCTACACGTGCCTTAGTATGACTTGTCCCAGACGCCCCTGGAGACAAGGATCCTGCCCCAAGCTGTTTCTTTGGGAGCTGAAGGCAACGGGGGAAGGGAAGTGAGGAAAGGAAGAGAAGGCGGCTAATCACGGCTATCAATCCTGCCACCGGGCAGAAGCCACCACTGTGAAAAACAGGAACCCGGGCCACCGGGGAGCTTTGTGCACAGCTCTCCCAGCCAGGGGACAAGGCCGCTGGGGAACTGGCTGAAGGGTCCCGGGAACCGCGAACGCCGTCTCCACCCTGCAGCCGGCTGCCCGAGTGGACAAGGGGTCTCCAGCTGCAAGGCGGTGCTGGCAGTTAGAAGCCGGGCCAGGGTGTACTGAGGAGACGAGGGCAAAGGACTCCGGTGGCCACTGCTCTCTGGACGAAGAGGAAAGTCTGAATTAAAGACCTAACCCAGGTCCCACCAGCCCTGAATGGGAGGGCTAAGGGATGAGAGGGGAGTCTTTAGCAGGGCCCATGAATCCACTAGGGATCGGATTCACCTGCAAATTCAAATTCTTAGGGAGGTGGTCTGGAGTGGGGTTCCAGATGCTATGTTTCTGGGGGCACCTGGGTGGCTACATAGGTTAGGTGTCCGACTTTGGTTCAGGTCATGATCTTGTGTTTCATGGGTTCGAGCCCGAGTTGGGCTGTGTGCTGACAGTTTGCTCGGAGCCTGGAGCCTGTTTCAGATTCTAGGTCTGCTTCTCTCTCTGACCCTCCCCTGCTAGTACTGTCTGTCTGTCTCTGTCTCTGTCTCTCTCTCTCTCAGAAGTAAATAAAACATTTAAAAAGAAATTAAAAAAAAAAAGATGCTATGTTTCTGGGACACCTGGGTGTCTTGGTCAGTTAGCATCCAACTCTTAATTTCGGCTCAGGTCATGATCTGGTGATCCTGAGATCAAGTCCTACATCAGGCTCTATGCTCAGCATGGAGCCTGCTTTAAGATTTTTCTCTCTCCCTCTCCCTCGGCCCCTCTCCTGCTCACACTCTCCTCTCTCTCTGGCTCAAAAAAAATGCCTTATTTCTAACAAACTCGAAGGATGCACCCTCCGGAATTCTCATCCTCATGACCACCTGCACGCTGTTTCCTACCAGGGTCCAGATTCCCTACTTACACGGCTCTGGGCACCTGTCCATTGCACATCCTGAGCCCTCGAGGCCAGCAGCCGCAGCACGAAGGCCCAAGCTTGTTTCCAACTCTTCTTCTCATCTGGTTCTTCACTCCAGGCTCCAGGACACCTGGGGTTATATGTGGCTCTTAGGCATTTAGAGTTGGGTTTTCTAAAGTTGTGGGGTGAATTTATCCCTTCAGATCCCAAGATGCTCCACTGTCCTGGACAGGACAGTACACATCGGTGACTATTTTTCCTACCTGACTTCTGCCCTCTGTTTCCTCATCTTATGCAAATAATCCATCTTTTTTCCTTTGAAGATCTTGACCCGTCAGCTTTTCTGAGTCTATATAACTTAGAGAATGTTACCTCTTTACAGAACCAAAAGGTGAGCACGTAACCTAGATCTGGCCAATCAGTGGATTTCATGCCCTTTGTTTCAGTCACCGGATCGAGGCTGGACATGTGACCTGGCCCGCAAACCCATGCCAGGCCCTGCAACTGAACTGTTGTGAAGGAGACGCTCTCTTCCCTTGGGGAGCTGTCGGGGCTGCTCCCTGCAACAAACTGACTAGACACGGAGGCCAACATGGAAGGCAGAGAGCGACAATACCTCCTGATGACACAATGTGGGTCCCTGGGTCCACCCGGACCTGACGCTCACTGGATCTGGATGGTGCTTGAGCACTGATGTTTCTGCCTGTCCGTGTGTTCAGCATAAACTATGGAGGGAAGAGGACCCCAGAAAGAGGAACCCGAAGAGTGTGCATGCAGAAATCACACTCACAGGCCAGAAGAGTGTGGATCATAGGGGCTGGGGGCGTGGCGGGGGGGGGTAGAGGAAGTTCTGCTCTAGTCCAACAGGGGGCTTTACGACGTTATTTGCAACTTTGTAGATATGAAAGCAGCTTTGAAACATGAGGAAAGGAGACCCGATCAGTCAGCTACAGAGTAGCTTCATGGGTACAGGAATCAAAACAGCATTTAAATAGCCAGCAGCAGCCTGTTTGGAGTCTTTCCAAAGCCTTGTGCTGTTTCTCTCTCCCCAAGGTGGAAATCCCCAGTGTGGCTGCCCTCTCTTTCTTATGCAGGAACAGGTCCTTCAAATGAGTCCATCCAGGGAGGACAGGTGGCAGGGTCAAGGTCACACAGGCTACTGAGGCACAGCAGCCCTGGGGACAAAGGGCTTCCTGCTACAACCCCCTGGTTGGAAGCACCACCACAGGCAGGTTTCCTCTGGAGCCACAGAGGCTGCAGCCTCAGCGCACTCACTTGTGTGGCCCTTAGATCTGACACATCATTCCAGGCTCTTTGTCTGAAAGAGGGCCGCCCACCCACAAATATATAAATTCTAAGCCCTAGGCCCACAACCTGTGGATAGGCCCCAATCCTCAGCCACACCCCAGGCTGTTTCCCAGCCCCTTCTCCCCCAAACCCTTGGGGCCTTGTCACAGACTTGCAATAGCTACTCAAAACCTCTGCTTAGACAACAGGCTCTGCTCATCCTGATTTGCCATTTCCTCCCCATGACTGGTGATTTCCACACTTGTTATGCAAATGACATCTACTGAGACCCATTCTGGGATGTGTTCACTGGACTCTTTGAAAGTCCTCTTTATTTTAAAAATAAAACTAAATCCTCCTGCTTCTCCCTGGGCCAGTGCTGGGGGAGGGGGAGTCCCAGCCTGCAGAAAGGAAGAAGCCCCCCAGGCTCACAAGAGCACCTCCCCTCCCATCCCTTGGCCATCTCAGGGACCTGTCTCAGGTGCCTTCAAACCTGGCAGGGCTGGAAGAAGGGCCATGTCACACACGCAGGCTCCACTGCTTGGCCCTGACTCGGGCTCCACGCCTTCATCCCCTCAGTGCCCCTGAAGCCTTCTCAGACTGTCAAGGGCATCCCAGACTGAAGGGACACATCTGCCCTCCCCACCCTGGCACTCCGGAGCCCCCAGGGCTGACAGCATTCGACTAGAAGATGCGGGCTGGCACCCTGCCCAGGGCCACCTTGGGGCTTCTCCCCTTCCTCTCAAGAATGGGATCCTCAGCACCCCCCCCCACTTTTGAAGTTACATGACTAATGTTCGTGATGTTGCAAAATCACTTGAAAAGGAATCATTCTAGTAATAATCATTGTTTTTTAATTTTACTTTATTATTATTACCATTGGGACAAGTAACATTCTCTCAGCCAGTCTCGCAGACCAGGCCCCACTCCAGTCACTATACACTCAGTGACTCATTTAAGCCACGTGATGTCCCAGGAGGCAGGCGGTACTTTGACTCCACTGAAGGTCTCTGCTTTCTGGGGCTTCTCTGTTCTAACTGCAGAAGGAACACACGCTCACTGGAGCAAACCGAACTGTCCAGAGGTGTGAAAGAGCACGTCCACAATGTGCCCTGTGCCGCCACGCTCCCCCTTCCATCCCTGTCTACGGCACTCCCCTGGACCAACCAAGGACAGTAGTTCAAGGACACAGTCTTCGCATATAGGCCAATGTGTGCTGGTGCAGATGAGAAGGCTCTTTTACAATCATCCTCCCCATGCTATGGAGGAGGAAAATGCAGCTCAGAGAGGTTGACTGACTTCCCGAAGGTCACACAGCAGGCAAGTGGAGGAGCTGACACTTAACCTGGCTCCCAAATTTAACCCTAAAGTCTGTGACCTTACCCACAGGCCAGCATTACCTCCAGATTGTCTTATCTGCTTCAAACACAATGGGTGCTAATGACCACAATGATAGAAGATAGCTGTGCACATTGACTACTGATCACAGTCCTGTCCGGGCTATGTTATATACTCATCTAGGCTTCTGCAAAGCCTATTACTTGCACAGCCTCTCTCCCACTTCACAGAGAAGGGACCTGAGGCATCATGAGCAGAAGCCACGGCCCCAGGTCACACAGCTATGAGCAGGGACACAGCAGCATTCAGACTCAAGGTCCCCAACTACAAAGTCAGCCCAGGAAGGATGCTGGGGTGGGCAGGGCAGAGTTTGGCAGGATGGCCACTGTCGTCATCCTGAACTCAGGTGGACGGATCGGAGTGCCTCAAACTGACCACCTCAGGGCCTTTGCACAGGGAGTTCCTCCCTGACTGCTGCCCTTTGCCTGGCCTAAACAATGCTTGTTACCCCTCCGGCTCCCAGGTTACTTGCAATGAGTCCTTGGAGCCCCTGGGTCAATTCCAGTGCTTGCCACTGTAGCCATGGTGCCCGGCAGATGTGGGGTAAACGTGTGTTCAGTCAGCAGTGCTCCATGAAGAGTGTGTTCCTGTAGGAGGAAGGCTGTGCCAGGCTCAGGGGACGCCGTGCATGAAGGAACAGAGTGAATGTATGCTGGTGGCTCGCATCTACTGACCTTAGTAAAAATCTCCAAAAAGAACTGTGCCTGGGTGGCGCAGTCAATTTAGCGTCTGACTCGATCTCGGCTTATGTCATGATCTCACAGTTCGAGAGTTCAAGCCCCGTGTTAGGCTCTGAGCCTATGGTGTAGAGCCTTCTTCGGAGTCTGTCTCTCCCTCTCTCTGCCCCTCCCCTCCTTGTGCTCTGTCCCTCCTAAGAAAGAAACTTAAAAAAAAATTTTTTTTAAACCTTCCAAAATCTACAGGGAGTTTCCATCTCCCCACGAGTGGAGTGGGCACCTCAAGTGCTGGGAACCCGGACACCGCCAGCAGACGTGGTTTCCGCATCCAGCGGCTCATGGCTCCAGCAGCAAGGAGCCCAGAGGTTTCCTTCCGCAAATGGTCAACTATAAAGGGTACCTGTGGGGTAGAATAGAGGATGCAGCCTGGATCAGGCGGAAGGGAGTGAGCCGGGACCTCAGAACCTTAGAAAAGTCCAGTCCAAGCCGCCTGCCTGCTTTCAATGCTTCTGTTGTCTCCTGGCTGAGAATTAGAAACTCTTTTGGACAAGATGAGTCTTCAGAAAGGGAGGATGGTGGGGCACCTGGGTGGCTTAGTCGGTTAAGCGTCCGACTTTCGCTTAGGTCATGATCTCGCGGGTCGTGGGTTCGAGCCCCGCGTCGGGCTCTGTGCTGACTGCCAGCTCAGAGCCTGGAGCCTGTTTCAGTCTGTGACTCCCTCTCTCTCTGACCCTCCCCTGCTCGCACTGTCTCTCTCTCTCTCTCTCCTAGAAATAAATAAAATATTTAAAAAAAAAAAAAAAAGGGAGGATGGATTTAGAAGAAGAATTCGAGAAGCAAACAGGCTTTATCAGACCTTGAGCAAGAAGGCAGACACCAAGGGGATGGCAATAACAAGGATCAGGATCAGGAGCCCTCCTGGAGACCAGGCGAGGGGCCCGGCATGTTCCAAGGAATGTGTCCCTATCGCGGCATTCTGTCCTCACAGGATAAATCTGCGGGGCAGGACTGTCAGTCAGCTTGAAACAAAATCCAACACACTCCCTGGGCACTTGTCGGGAATTTCTGATGCGCTTCACCCACGTGGCTGTGTGTGAGGAAGAGGGGCCTTCCATATTTGCCTCAAAATTAAGGAAATAGTTGAAGCAAAACCAAATCAACTGATGAACAGATAAAACAAAAAACATGGCCCTCCACACAACGGAAGATTATTCGGCCAGAAAACGGGAAGAAGTGCCGACGACGTGCTATAGTGTGGCTGAACCTTGAAAGTGCTGTGCTGAGTGAACACAGCAGGACACAAAGGACCACGTGTTGCGGGATCTCATTTAAATTGCACACCCACCCAGGCCCCCGGGGGGCATAGTCGGTTTAGTGCCCCACTGTGGCTCGGGTCAAGATCTCGAGATCCGTGGGTCTGAGCTCCCGACGGGGCTCTGTGCTGATAGCTCAGAGCCTGGAGCCTGCTTCAGATTCTATCTCTCTCACTCGCTCTCTGCCCCTTCCCCACTCATACACTCTCTCCATCTCTCAACAATGAATACACGTTAAGATCTTGTTTTTTAAACTGTACACTCACAACAGGCAACTCTACAGCCACAAAAACAGATTAGTGACTGCCAGGGTCTGGGGAAAGGCGGGGTGGAGAGTGAGTGCCAATGGATGTGGACTTTCTTCTGGGGGTGATAAAAATTTCTGAAATTAGACAGCGGGCGTATGGCTGCATACTCCACAAATACATGGGAAACGGTGAAATTGTACGATTTAGTACTTTTCTTAACGTTTACTTATTTTTAATTTTTCTAATTGTTTAAATGTTTTCAACAATTTATCGTTTACTTATTTCTGAGAGAGAGAGAGAGAGAGAGAGACAGGGTGAGCACGGGAGGGTCAGAGAGACAGGGTTTTACAGAATCTGAAATAGGTTCCAGGACCTGAGCTAGCTGTCAGCACAGAGCCCGACACGGGGCTCGAACCCACGAACCGTGACATCATGACCTGAGCCCAAGTTGGACGCTTAACCGACTGAGCCACCTAGGCGCCCCAACATTTATTTTTGAGAGACAGACAGAGATAGAGCATGAGAGGGTGAGGGGCAGAGAGAGAGGGAGACAAAGAATCTGAAGCAGGTGACACGCTCTGACCTGTCAGCACAGAGCCTGACATAGGACTCCAAGTCACCAAGTGTGAGTTTGACCTGAGCCAAAATCAGACACATGACTGACTGAGCCAACCAGGTGCCCGTGTACACTTCTTTTTAAACTTTATTTATTTTGCGAGAGCACGTGCACATGAGCAGAGAAGGGGCAGAGAGAGAGGGAGAGAGATTCCCAAGCAGGCTCCGTACTGTCAGCAGAGAGCCTGACGTGGGGCTCGATCCCATGCACCGTGGGATCATGACCTGAGCAGAGGTCAAGAGTCAGACGCTCAATGAACCGAACCAGCCAGAGGACCCTATATTGTACACCTTAAGTGGATGTATTTTATGGTTTGTGAATCGTATCTCAATAAGGGTGTTAAAGCAACAGGACTGAAACTGTCCCCCCCCGCCCAGCCCAGAAGGTGCTGGAACAGGAGGGCCTGCTCAGCTGAGACCCTGAGTACTGCACGTGCAGGGGTGCGGACAAGACAGCGGCGAGAAGCCGGCTTCGCTGTCTCTATCTCAGTGCCCGTCACAGGGACAAATCAAAAGTGTCCCTTGAGAATTTGTAATGGCAGAGATGACAGAGGCCGGGAACTGGGCAGAGCAGGGCCAGCAATAACACCAGAAGTGGGGCCCTTCCACCCATGAACCCGGGGGTTCGGGATATGAACCCTAAAATGCGGGGAGCAAGCCAGGCAGGTAGCGATGCAGAATACACCACCATGGGCCCCTCACCCACACATACTCCCGCCCCCCCCTCCTGAAGCAGCTGTCAGGTCTCTATGCTGAGTCTGTTCCTGCAGCCCCTGGGTCAGGTGACAGAGGTGTCTTGCTGACCATCTTGGAGCAGAGAAAGATGCCAAACCAGGCGCGCTGGCCCTTTGTGTGCCCCGCGGGTCCCCTGCCGGCCCCGCAGCCGGTATGCACGGCCAACCACAATGCCGGTCATGCCGTGCGTCACTGTGGTCCACACAACCCACCACCACCTGGCGTGTGGCTGGACACAGGGCCTCGCACCCGGAGGAGGCAGGGGGCTCACCCGGCACAGCCGCTCCTGGGCAGAGCCAGCCAGGTGACGCCAGAGGGGACGGACACATCCCTCACCACGTGACCGGTAGTACCCTGTGTCCTACAAGCGCTGGGGCCGTGGGAGAAAGCCACGGCCACGTGACGGCAGGCCTCTCCTGGCCACACCAAACTGTCGGGACCGTCGCACACGCTCTACCTGGGTCACGAGCCCTGGGAGCAGACGCAGCCGCCAGAATTCTCTGAGATCCACAGTGTCTCTCTCACGCACGCATTCCTTCACTTCTTCCCGTCAACAAATACCGAGCGCCTACTGTGTGCCAGATGCTGGCGCCAGACAGCCCACCTGCTCTCTGCTCTTGGGGACCCTGCATCCCGGGCAACAGGGTCCTCAGGCAAACAGACACACAAATGGTCCTTCCAGGCGCCGGGACGTGCTGTGGAGTAAGCAGGGGGACCCAGGACGGCTTCTGAGGGTCGGGCTGAGCCCTAAACGATGACTTTCGGGAGGTAGTGAGCACAGAAAAATCCAGTGCGGGAAAGGAAGTTACGCCCGTGGGGGCCAGGGGGAGAGAGCTTGAGGCGGGGGTCTGGGCCTCCTGATGGGGGCCCCGAAGGTCCATGATCACAGGGGGAGAACAAATGGTCAGCAAACACACGGAGGACGCGTCCCGCCTCCTCAGCCACGGAGTCCCTGACGTTCCGACATCATGAGGTGCTGTTTGGGACCCACTAGCGGCGAAATTCAGAGGTCTGCTCCTTCCAGACGTGGCCAGGGCTCTCAACACCACGGGGGGTGGGGGGCTGAGGTGGAAAACCCTCCTGTCTTGTGACCAATCCACTCCCAGAAACACGCTCCACGTAACTGGACGTTCCAGTGACCAGAGGGGGACACGGGGATGCCCCCAGAGACGTCATTCACAAGGGCCCTGAGACGGAAACAAACCGGACCCAGCGGTGGGAAAGGACATCGACTACAGCAGGGTGTCCGGCAGCCGAGAGTAAACGACAGAGGAGGGGCCAGGATGTCAGAACCGCATGGAAGTTTCTTCCGGCCCTCGTCCCGGAAACACAGCCAGACCAACACTACCCAGTCCGCACGGCTAGAAATACGACCTGACGATGACCACTACAGTGTACACAACCTGAACCACAGAACTCGGCAGGGGCGCGGCACGGAGGTGACCTGGAGGGACAGAGGCCGCGGAGGGCAGGGAGCTGATTCTGCAAGTGAAGACAGGATGGGGGGGCGGGACGGGAAAGCACCCTCCCAAAGTAGCTGGAGAGAAAGGGGGACCGTGGAAACAGCCGCAGGGACGAACTACAAAGGGAGAAGGGATAAAGAAGAGGGAGAAGGTCCATCACGACTCTAGAAACGGGGGCCAGAGGGAAACTCGCCGCTACTCACCTGGCGCTGCGCTGGCGGGAAGGCGCCCCCCAGGGGCCCAGGGGCCGCGGTCCTCGGGTTCTCGCTGCCACACGGCCGCGAGCGCTTTCTCTGGGCCGGGCTGGCACCGGCCGCCGTCTCTGGGCGACGGCAGCAGTGCGGTCCCGCGTACGGTCCTGGGGCGACGGGCACCCGCCGCTGCTCGCGAAGACCCTCCCCAGAGGCCTGAGCGGGGCCAAGCCGCAGGCCCTCAGGAGTGAGGGGTCGGAAACACAGCCGCCTCTGAGGTAAAACTGAGGGACGTGCCGCCCGCCCACCTGAGGCCGTGGCCCCGGACACTGTAAGAGCGGGAGGGGACGGGAGCCGGAGACGAAGGACAGGTGTGTGACTGCGGATTCCCGGAGAGCACAGACTTCTGACGCTACAGATGGATTCCTGGGCGATGCCATTTTCTCACCGCCCCCCTCCCCACCCCGAGCATGCGCAAACAAAGCACCCCAGTAGGCTACCCATCGCCATCTAGTGGAGAACGGAGCCGTTACACTAACCCGCGCACAACTGGGCCACCCGGCTCTTCAGGATCACAAGTGTCTACCCTGCTTAGTTTGCGGACTCAAAAGTGCTTCATACTTTGCCTTCTAGAGGCAACAACATAATATTAGTCATACTTTAGTCTGTTCTCTGGTGTATCTATTCAATTTTCTTTTTTCCTTTTTTTCATTTTCCTTCCTTTCATTTAATTGAACACAGAAAGAGAAAAATAGTTTCATTTTCAACTTTTACTGAAAATATTTTAAATTACATTTTCTACTAAATTTTTACTTTATTGTAAATTTTTCAAGTTCTATGTTAGTCCCATCATTTCAGGTTATTCTATTTCATTATATTCATTTTCTCATAGTTTCAAAAGATTTCCTTTTATTCCACTTTTTTCTCTAATCCATCAAGCACCTTTCAAGAACCACTCCAAAACACACTTAGCATCACTTATCTGACTTTATGTGTCTCTGTGTGTTTTAAACTTTTTAAATTTTAAAATGTTTTCCATTTCTTCTCTAATCAATCAAGTTCCTTTCAATTATCAGGCTAAAACATACCTAGAATCCAGCATCATTACTTGATGGTCTCTGTGTGTGTAATTTTCCAATTTTAATTTTTTGCCTGTTTTCTCTCATCGATCAAACTCCTTGCGATAAGCAGACCAAAACACACCTAGGATATAAACGACCAAAACTGAAACAGGAAGAAACAGAAAAGTAGAACAGACACCTAACCGGTAAAGACATCAAATTACTAATCCAAAATCTCTCAAAAAGCAAGAATCCAGGGTCAGATGGCTTTCCAGGGGAGTCCTACCAAACATGAAAGGAAGAGTTAACACCTAGTCTCTTGAAGCTCTTCCAGAAAATACAAATGGAAGGGAATCTTCCAAACTCTTTCTATGAAGCCAGCATCACCTTGAATCCAAAACCAGACAAAGACCCTACTAAAAAAGGAGAACTACAGACCAATTTCACAGATGAACATGGATGCAAAAACTCTCAATTACATACTAGCCAACAGGATCCAACAATACATTAAGAAAGTATTCACCACGACCAAGTGGGATTTAGATCTGTGATGCAGGGCTGGTTCAATATCTCGGAAACAATCCATGCGAGTCATCACATCAATAAAAGAAAGGACAAGAACCACACGATCCTCTCAATAAATGCAGAGAAAACATCTGACAAAACACATCATCTTTTCTTGATAAAAATCCTCAAGAAAGCTTCTACAGAGTATTGCAAGTCTTAGCCTCAGCAATCAGACAGCACCAAGAAATAAAAGGCATCCAAAGCAGCCAGGAGGAGATCAAACTTTCACCCTTTGCAGATGACATGATGCTTCCTATGCAAAACCCAAAAGATTCCACCAAAAACCTGCTAGAATTGATCCATGGTTTCAGGAAAGTGGCAGGATAGAAAATCAATGCACAGAAATCAGTTGCACTCCCAAACACCAACAATAAAGCAACAGAGAGAGAAGTCAAGGAATCGATCCCATTTACAGCTGCACCAAAACCACAATATGCCTAGGAAGAAATCTAACCAAAGAGGTGAAAAATCTCTACACTGAAAACGATAGAAAGCTTAGGAAACACATTGAAGACGATACCCAAAAAAATGGACATCTATTCCATGCTCCTGGATAAGAACAAATATTGTTCACATGTCAATACTACCCAAAGCAATCTACATATTCAATGGGATCCCTATCAAAGTCACCAGCTTTCTTCACAGAGCTAGAAGAAACCATCCTAAAATTTGTATGGAATCAGGAAAGACTCCGAATGTCCAAAGCAATCTGGAAAAAGAAAACCAAAGCGGGAAACACCACAATCCCAGACGTCAAGCTGTATTCCAAAGCTGTAATCATCAAGACAGCATGGTCCTGGCCCAAGAACAGACACTCAGATAAAGGGAAAGAATAGAGAACCCAGGAATGGATCCACAAACATATGGCCAACCTACCTTCGACAAAGCAGGGAAGAATATTCAATGGCATAAAGACAGTCTCTTCAGCAAGCTGTGCTGGGAAAACTGGACAACAACATGCAAAAAAACGAACCTGGGCCACTTTCTTGCACCCGACACAAAGATAATCTCAAGGATGATGAAAGAACTAAACATAAGACAGGAAACCATCAACATCCTAGAGAGAAAGCAGGGAAGGAGCCCTTTGACCTTGGCCACAGCACCTTCTTGCGCAACACGACTCTGGAGGCAAGAGAAAGAAAAGCAAAATGAACTATTGGGACCTCATCAGAATAAAAAGCTTCTGCACGGCAAAGGAAATCATCAGCAAAAAAAGGCAAGCGACGGAATGGAAGAAGGGATTTGCAGACAACGTATCAGATGAAGGGTTAGTGTCCAAAATCTATAAACAACGTATCAAACTCAACACCCCCCAAAATACAAATAATCCAGTGAACAATGGGCTAAAGATATGAATAGACACTTCTCCAAAGAGGACACCCACATGGCCAACCGACACATGAAAAAATGCTCTACGTCACTCATCATCAGGGAACTACAAGTCAAACCACAACGAGATAGCACCTCACAGTGCCATATTCTTCATCCTTAAAGAGGAAGGAAGTTCTGACATTGGCCACAGCAGGATGAACCTCGAGGACATGATCCTCCATGAAATAAGGCAGTCACAGCAATGTAACTACTGTACGGTCCCACGTGTAACGAGGTCCCTGAAGCGGTCAGAATCTTAGACACATAAAAGTAGGGTAGAGGGTGCCAGGGAAGGAGGAGTGGAGAGCTCGTGATTAACGGACGTGGAGTTTCAGTTATGCAAATGGAAGGAGTTCTGGAGAGGCTGGTGAGGACGGCTGTACAACGCTGTGTGTGTGTTTAATGCCACTGAATGGAACACCGAAAAATGGTTAAGAGAAGTTTTATGTAATCTGTACTGACCCTAGCTTTTAAAAATAGGGGCACCTGGGCAGCTATTGTTTGGTTATGTTGGTTAAGCATCCCACTCATAACTGTGGCTCGGGTCATGAGGTCACAGTTTGTGAGACTAAGCCCTGCGTTGGTCTCTGCACTGACAGCGTGGAGCCTGCTTGGGATTCTCTTCTCTCCTTCTCTTTCTCTCTCTCTCTCTCTTTCTCTCTACCCCCCTCCTTCTGCCCCTCCCCAGCTCCTTCTCACTCTCTCAAAATAAAGAAGTAAACGTTTAAAAACTCAAAACAATATTTAAAACAGACAACACTCCTCTGGACAAGAAAAGTACCGAGCACACAGTAAGTGCTCAACTAATGCCTGGTCCCCGCCAGCACCTCACCCCCATCATCCCACTCAGGACAGAGAGACAAGAACCCCAGGCTTGGCACACACAAGCTGGCCACTCTGGCCAAGTTCTCCGCCTGCCTGGGTTTGGTGTGGACGGGGAGGTCCTTCTAGCCCTCCCCTGAATTCTGTCCTTGTCCCTGAGTCTTTTGACCCAGGAGGCCGGCATGCAGGAGCCAGCACAACTTGGTTTCGTGCAGAATCACCGAGATCAAAAGGTTTCCTGGAGTGGATAAAAATAGCCCCAAAGCTCCGGCTTTGCCACGAAACCAGGCGCTGGTCGGGGACACCAGGGGGACCCCAGGAAGCCAGGCTGCTAACACGTCTTTCCCGATGCCGGCAGCTGAGGCCGCACCCTCCTCTGCTCTCAGGGTTCAGGCTTTGTGCCCCAACCCCCCTCCCACCGCCCGTCACAATTCCTCTTGTAAAACTGAAATTGGTTTTTAAATCCATGCAGTCTCCTCCCTGCCCTTGGACAGCCTCCGGCTTGCTGTGTAAGGACCAGGGGAGAGGCGGAGGTGGTGGGGCAGACCTGGGACACAGGGAAGGGGTGCGGCTGGGAGCTGACAGTGCAAATGCACCCCCTTCCCCCCCCCCCCGTCCACACTCCTGCACCTGTGACTCAGTCCCACTTTTACCCCAACTCTTAACAAGGATGCTAATTCGCCTCACATCTTCTAGCACAGACG
Organism: Proteles cristata cristata; assembly: GCA_017311185.1. Classification (NCBI taxonomy): domain Eukaryota; kingdom Metazoa; phylum Chordata; class Mammalia; order Carnivora; family Hyaenidae; genus Proteles; species Proteles cristata. The sequence continues at coordinate 30,117 of JAESUZ010004738.1, forward strand.
GCACCTCCAGAAAGAGCGGCAGAGGCATGTTCTGGTAGCTGCACAGCCCCCCTTCCACCCTCCCCCTCACCCTTCCCTCCTCCCTCACACCAGCGGGCATCCTCCTGGGAGCCAGGAAAGTGCTGGTTAAGTGAAGGCATCAATCAATCCATCAGTGACTAATTCAACACACGTGAGAAGAAAGGAAGGCGGCGCAAGAAGGACGGTCCCAGACCTGTGGTTGCCCACACATCGCTCAGCCGCCGCCTGTCCCTGGGTCTCCCTCTGTCCCTCTGTCTCTGTTTCTAAACCCCACACACCCACCAAGATCTGTCAGTCCGTCTGCTTCTCTCCCAGCAGGCAGCGGTGCGGCCCTTCCTCCTCTCAGAAGGCCTGTCCATCTACCCACCTTCCCCCTTTCCGGAAGGCCCCTCTTGGCCTGGGCAGCGGCCACCCGGCTAACCCACCGAGTCTTCCCCTCAGAGAACCCCGCCAGCCCCCATCACTTCCCACTGGGTGCCACCACCCACTAGCGTCAGGGGGCGCGGGCCTCAACCCATCCTCTGCCTCAGTGACTCATACTGTATGAAGTAACTGGCCTTCATCCCCTGAATAAGATTAAATTTAGCAACTACCCTAACACTAAGGTCCCCGGGGGACCCACCTCCATTCCCCATGACTCAAACTCTAAAGCTTCGGGCTCCCAGAGATGTGGTCAAACATCTTCAAATCACAGCTGTAAAACCAACCTCACGGGAAGGACTGATGAAGAGAGGCCAAAACCCAACGTCCTAACATGGGCTGACACACATGGTTCTATCGTCTCACGTCAGAGCCTCAGGCAGGCAGGCCAGGCTGTGCCCCATGCATCGCCCTGGTTATCAGGGGCCCGGGCTCCCTCGGCTCAAAGCATCCCTGTGGTGGGGCCCTTGCCCTCACAATCCATGATGGCTGCCTAAGCACCAGCCATCACATTCTTCTTGCAGCCAACAGGAAGGAGGAAGGAGTAAAAGATCCACTCCTTCCTTTTAAAGACACCACACTTCACGCTTCCCTTTTGGGCCAGAACAGCGTCCCATGGCCCACTCTAAGTACCGGGGAAGCTCACAAATGCAGTCTGGATGCTGATCGGACTCATGGCCATGTTACAAAGCAAAATGCTGGGGCACCGGGGTGGCTCAGTCACTTAAGCGTCTGACTTGGGCTCTGGTCATGATCTCACGGTTTGTGGTTCGAGCCCCACGTCGCACTCGGTGCTGACAGCTCAGAGCCTGCAGCTGCTTCAGATTCTGTGTCTCCCTCTCTCTCTCTCTCTCAGAAATAAATAAAAAACATTAAGAAAACAAAACAAAACGCATACACACGCTCAACAGAGGTTTTGATGTTAAAGAACAAGAGGGAAAGCATATACTTGAGGCTCATACACCCCATCCTCACCTGCTTCTCGCCTCTAAGGCCCCTTATACCATTTCTCCCCCAGGTTCCCAGGCAGCAGTGGCTGTGGACTGCTCCGGCCCTGCTGGACCCCCTGGCTCTGTCCCACAGGGGCAGCCCCGGTCCCTATCGGTGGCCCCCTTTCCAAATGGGAAACTCGCCCTGCTGTTCGGAACAGAGCACTTCTCCAAACCCAGGCTGGCGCGTCCTCCGCGACGCAATTTTCATTCCCAAACGGGACATGCACAGTGACCGCGCTGCATCCCAACCCCACGGCCCTCAACCTCCCCGTGCGACCGAGACCACACGGAGACCACACGTAGGCCACTGCCCGAGATGGCGCCTCCACCGTGGAAAATACCCGAGCCCCCAGCGTGGGTCTCGCTCAGCCTGCGGCGTGGCCGGGGAGGGCCCAGCCCCCAGGCTCCAGAGGCACAGCCCCCACTGGAGGACTTTTCCATTCAGCCCCGAGGCACCGGCCACCCGCCAGCTCACACGAGGGGAGTTAGGGGTCTGTTTCAGGCAGCGCCCCACAACCCCTATTCCTAGGGAGCCCTGGCCCCCCCCAAGGTCCAGCGCAGGTCGGTGGGGGGGGCCTCCAGGCGCGCCCTCTTGTCCAGCACCCTCCCCGCCTCCGCGCAACTCTCCGCCCAGCCCCGACGGGAGCGGGACCCCAAGAAGTTCGCGCGCCCTCAACACGCCCGCCCCCCGACACTGCGCCCGCTTACCTGTCGCGGTGGAGACAACCTCCGGGGTGACGCTGAGCGGCTGCGGGACCCGGGCAGGGGTGCGGGCGACGAGTGCACCAGGCCGGGCGCCCCCGGTGCGGCTGCAGCGGGCTGGCGTCCTCGCAGCTCAGCTGCGCCACTTGACCGGCCGCCGTCTCTGGGCGTCGGCAGCAGTGCGGTCACGCGATGGGTCTTGGGGCGACGGGCACCGGCCGCTGCTCGGTAAGACCCTCCCCAGAGGCCTGAGCGGATCCAAGCCGCAGGCCCTCAGGAGTGAGGGGTCAGTTTTACCACATGTGAGGTAAAACTGAGGGACGTGCCGCCCGGCAACCTGACGGCGTGGCCCCGGACACTGTAAGAGCGGGAGGGGAACGGAGCCAGAGACGACGGACAAGGATGAGACTACGGATTCCTGGAGAGCACACACTTCAGGCTCGCCGCCTGGGCAGCCCCGCGACGCCAGCGTCTCCCCTCCCGCGCATGCGCAAGCACACCTGCAGGCGCCACAACAATGCGCCCCAGGAGGCTAAGCTGCGCCATCTAGTGGGAAACAGAGGCGTTGCACTAGTTGGCGAACTGGGCCAACCCAGCTCTCCCGGAACACAAGTGCCTCCACTGCTCAGGTTATGGACTCTAAACTGGCTCATCAGAGTTTGCCTTCAAGGGGAAAACGATGGAATGACAATCGTATTTCAGGCTGTTCCTTGGTCCATTCCATTTTCTTTCTTTCGCTTTTCTTTTTCCTTCTTCCTTTCTTTTCATTTACTTGAATACAGAAAGAAAAATTCATTTTCACTTTTGACAAAAACATTTTATTTCTCCTCCTAAATTTTTTACTTTTTTATAAACTTTTCAAATTCTATTTTACTTCGATCGTTTCAAGTTATTCTATCTCATCATATTCATTTTCGAATTGTCAATAGTTTCCCTTCTTTTCCCGTTTTTTCTCTAACAAATCAAGCACCTTTCAACAACCAGACCAAAATGCACCTAGGATCTAACATCATTTATTGGATTTGGTGTGTCTATGTGTACGTGGTTTTAAATGTTTTAATTTTAAAATTGTTTCCCTTTTTCTCTAATCAATCCAAGTCCTTTCAATTATCAGACCAAAACACACCTAGGATCTAGCATCATTTGATTGTGTGTGTATGTGTCTGTGTTTTTAATTTTTTAATTTTAATTTTTTCCCTTCTTTCTGCAATCAATCAAACTCCTTTCCATAACCAGACCAAAACACACCTCGGATAGAAACTACCAAAACTGAAACAAGAAGAAGCAGAAAATTTAAACAGACCCACAACCAGTAGAGAAATCCTTTAGGAATCAAAAATCTCCTCAAAAAACAAGAATCCAGGGTCCGATGGCTTTCCAGGGGAGTCCTACCAAGCATTAAAGGAAGACTTAACATCTGTACTCTTGAAACTGTTCCTAAAAGTAGAAATGGAAGGAAAATGGCCACACTCTTTCTAGGAAGCCAGCATTACCTTGATTCCAAAACCAGACAAAGATCCTACTTAAAAGGAAAACTACAGACCAATTTCCCAGATGAACATGGATGCAAAAATGCTCAACAAGATATTAGCCAACCAGATCCGACAATACATTAAGAAAATTATCCACCACAAGCAAGTGGGATTGACACCTGGGAGGAAGGGCTGGTTCAATATCTCCAAAACAATCAATGTGATGCATCACTGCAAGGAAAGAGAGGACGAGAACCCCATGATCCTCTCCATAGATGCAGAGAAAACACTTGACAAAATACAGCCTCTTTTCTTGATAAAAACACATACCAAACAAGGGATAGAAGGATCATAAAAGCCATAGATGAAAGGCTCAATGCTAATACCAACCATCGTTAATGGGGAAAAACTCAGAGCTTTCCCCTTAAGGTCAGGGA
>JAESUZ010004739.1:0-226631 GCA_017311185.1 Proteles cristata cristata
CGGTAAAAATAAAGAGGGAAGTGCAGGCTCAGAAGACTCGCTTTCAGTCCACTTTGTTTGTTTGTTTAATAGCAGTTCTTCCCAGACTTTCTCATTAGGAAGCACCACTTCTCTTTCTAAGCCCAACTGTGCTGTCAAAATGTCTTGCTGAGGCAGAACAGGCTGCGGTGAAGTCAAAGGTCTTTCCTGGGATGTTGGGGCCTGAGGATGACTTGCAAGAACAGTACTGTCACATCTGGTTGCAAAAGGCTTTTGGATTCTTTCAGAATCAGCAACAGGCAGTGCTACCTGGGGTAAGGAGGAAGCGCCAGTCGGCTCAGATGATACCCTTTTCTCCAACTGACTTAGTCTTTGCAAAAGTAATTCTTCTTGGACTTCCTGTCTAGACCGAATGGATCTCCTCTGCATATCTAACTGCTGCTGAAGTGCCTTCAAATCACCCTGGTGAGGTTGGATAAAGTGATCAGCAGGTAACTTTTCCTCAAACTTATATGGTCTGGGCCAAACCAATTCTTTCTGGGTTTTCTTGCTGCATGGAAGGGAATTTTCTTGCGCAATCAGGTGATCTTGTTGGGTTAAAGCAGAGTGTGATAAATCTAAAAACGTATCAGGCAATCTTCGCATCTCAAAACGTCTTGAGGGAGCTGTATTATCACTCTTAGTTGGACAAGGTTCTTGGACTCTTTGAGAGTAACTAAGGGGTAATGAGGCAAATGAGTGCTGTACAACTGGGGGTAGGAAGGAAGAGGCATCCATCTGTTCGGGAGACATTCGTTCCTTCCACTCACCCTGTTCATGCAAAAGTATTTCTTCCTGAGCTTCCTGTCTAGATTGAATGATGGCTTCTCTCTGTATAGCTAACCTTTCTCCAAGAGCCTTCAAATTATCTTGTTGAGGCTGGATAAGTTGTGATATCCTCAAAAGCCTATCCTGCAGCTGTGGGATCTGAAAATGGCTTGAAAGAATTTTACTATCACTCTCTGTTGAAAGCGCTTCCTGGACTGTACCAGACTCAGCAGAAGGTAATGAAGTGAATGAAGGCTGTCCTAACTGAGGTATGAATGAAGAGTCAATTTGTTCAGAAGATATAGTTCCTTGGGTTTTCTGGCTAAAATGAAGGGCCTCCTTCCCTGGGCCTAGCCATTGTTGGGGTTCCTCCAAACCATCTTGTAGAGGTAGTGTATGTTGTGGAAATCTCAGAAGTCTTTCCTGAACACTCGGGATCTTAGACTGGCTTACAGGAGCTGTACTATCACTCTGGACTGACATAAAGTCCTGGAATCTTTCAAATTCCACTACCTGGGACAGGGATACAGAGGGGCCAGTCTGTTCAGAAGAAACTGTTCTTTCTAATTCACTTTGTTTGCGTACAAATTCCTGAGTTTCCTGTTTAGCCCCAAGTATCACCCCATGCACGTGTAACTGTTCCCGAAGTGCTGTCAAATTTTCTTGCTGTGGCAGCTTATACTCTGGCAAAGTGCGAGGCTGGTCCTGAAATGCTGGGCTTACCAAATGACTTGAAGGAATACTAGTCTCCTTCTCAGACAGATAAATTCTTCTAGGCTCAGCTTTAGCAGAAGGTTGTGAAGCAACTGAACACGGAGCAACCACTGGTGGGAATGAAGAACTTTTGGGCCCAGACGTACTGTCTCCCAAGTTCCTTGGTCTCTGCAAAAGCCACTCTGCCTGGACTTCGTGCCTCGCCTGAGCAGGGTCCTTCTGTGCTGTCAGCTGTTCTTGGGGCAATTTCACGCTATCGTGCAAAGGTAGGAACTGCTGTAGGAAACACAAAGACCCATCCTGAGATTTTTGGATTTCAGGCTGGCTTGGGAGAAGTCCCTTCTCACTCTCCAGTGAGTACTGCTCCTGGATTTGTCCAGAATGAGTGCCAGCAGAAGGCAGAAAAGCAAATGTATGCTGAGGTACCTGAGATGGGAGAGAAGGAGGTTCAGTCTGTTCAGACCATATTCTTCCATCCAATTCACTCTGTTTATGTACATGTAATACTTCCTGGGCTTCTCGCCTCGCTTGCTGGCTATCCCTCTGAATACTGAACTGTTCTTGGAAAAGTTTTAAATTATCTTGCTGTGGTAAGATAGGCTGTGAAAAACTCAAAAGCCTATCCTGAAGTCGTGGGAACCCAAGACGGTCTGAGGAAACTGCAGTATCTTCCCTGATTGGAGAAGGTTCCTGGATCCTCCCTGATTCGGCTCTGGCAGAAGGAAGTGTTGCAAATGAATCCAGAGATACTAATGGAAGGGATATCGAGAGGCCAGTTTGTCCTTCCAATTCTTTCTGTTTGTGCAAAAGCAATTGTTCCTGAGCTTCCTGTCTTGACTGAAGAATTTCCTTCTGTAGGTCTAACTGTTCTTGGAGAGCCTTCAAATTACCTTGCTGGGCTGTGATACTCTGTGAGGATGGCAAAGACTTATCCTGTATTTGGCTGATTACAGAACGACTTATGGGAACTGTACTTCTGCTTAGGACTGAAAAGCGTTCCTGGATTTTTTCAGATTCAACTGTAATAGGCAGAGAACTAAAAGCACGCTCAGCTGCCAGTGGTTGGAATGAAGAATGTCTAGTTAGCTTAGAGGGTATATTTTCATTGTTCTCTGAGAACCTTTGCTGGGAGTCTAAAGTTTGAGACATTGCTGCCATAGATGTTTCAGCTCTTTCTCTAGGATCGTGTAGTATTAGCGGCCTATCATGTGACAAAGGCTTTGAAGGTGTATGAGAATCTTTATGAACCAATTTATAGTCTCTCTGTTGTACTTCACTCTGTGAGAACTGCTTAGGCTGTTCCTCTGATTCCAGAGACTGCTTGGCTAAAACATCTGAAGTGACTAATGTGTCTGCTGTTTCCACCTGTCTTTGTGGAAAGAGACTTTGTCTTGGAACCTGAAAATAATCTTGTTCCGATTTGGAGATCTGTACAGACTGTATGCGTTGATACTGGTTAGGACTCAACTTGAGTCTCTGACCTTGGTCCCAATGCTCTGATATAACAGTGGGACTTTCGGATTTCTGTGGTGGTACTGTTTTAACAGAATCAGATATCAACGAAGAGGCTAACACAGGTGGGTACTTTCCTTTTAACATAGTCTGATATTCGAGTAATCGCTTCCTGGCTATGTCCACAGACTGTCTGTGAAACCTACCAAAAACAAACACAAAAAACGAACATTATTCTTTCTTGATGGGAAACATGCCCTATATTCCCAAGTGTCTACACATTAAATTTAACTGACAAGAATTCAGGACTGGCCATTATCATGATGAAAAAGGAACATTCATATTCATCTATATTCATCTTTGAGAAACCTGTTAGCTGTAGTTCTAAGAGAATCCCGATTAGATCTTCATATAAACCAAATAATAAATCCTGCAGATGTAGCCACACACTGTCACAAGAAACTGTACCCGAGCTAATACCTGTTTTGCTGTAAAAGCTGACGTTGATAGTTATGAATCATCTGCCTGTGATTATCTTCATCAGACTTTACAGTGTGTGATGCTGGAGCCATGCTGACCTAATGAAAGACAAAGCTACTAGTTAAAAGGCAAATCTAGAAACAAGTACTAAAATATTTTATATAAACTGAAGTTTGATAATTGTAAACTTTCACATGGCTTTATTCTTTATAAAAAAGACTGGCACTTTGATGATGAAGAAATAAAGTAATCCACCATTCTCCTTTAGTGCCAAGTCCAAGAGCTCAATGTACACATTACATATAAATCATGGTCATATACACTGGCACCCTCTAGAAACTGAAAGATGAAAGCCATTAGGTTTTTATAAGTATACCTGTATCTATATACACACACACATACAGTATTAAAAGAAAAAAAAAATCACAAAATATAATTTAAAATGCATTTTACTTTCCTGAATGCTAATAAGATTGCTCACATTTTCTTAGCCCCCAACAATCTACGTAGAGATGAGATTCCCTGCATCCTACCCCAGTCTGCTGAGTGCTTTTTCTTTTTTCTTCTTCCAGTTGAGCCCCGAAGCAATCAGTTTCTAATCGTAACTTCTGTTGTTCAATCTGTTCAAGTAATTCCAACTGCTTTTGCTTCTGCTCTTCAATTTCCATGATCTAAGTAACAAAAATACTACTGATCTATTAATGACAAACTCATACAAAAGAAAAACTGACGTGCATTACACTGAAAGGAAATCGATCTTATCACCAAGAGTACCAGCTGTCCGAGAAGAAAGTGGTAATGTATTACCTGTCACTGCCACTGTTTTATCTGTTACGATGCTTGGCCAAATTCTGTGCTCACACCTTTACTTATTTACTAAAAAAAATTTTTTTTAAATGTTTTTTAATTTTATTTTTTAGAGACAGAGACAGAAAGCGAGCCGGGGAGGGGCAGAGAGAGAGAGGGAGACACAGGATCTGAAGCAGGCTCCAGGCTCTGAGCTAGCCATCAGCACAGAGCCCGATGCAGGGCTCAAGCCCACGAACCGTGAGATCATGACCTGAGCCAAAGTCGGACGCTTAACGACTGAGCCACCCAGGCACCCCCAGACCTTTAATTTTCTAGTGTTCTCAGTAAGAAAAATGACTAAAGAAATTGAATTCCAAGGCCTCACAAACAATTTGATTCTAAGGCCCAACCATGAAGGGGTGCATTATCTAGAGGGCAAATAATACATGAGCAACACTCTGTGTCTTTTCTGTCAGGTGTGAAACAGATGAAGACAGTGGTAGAGGAGTGACACATAAACTCTAATAATTACACCAACACACACATGCACACACGAATCCAAGTAATTAGAACACATCAGAGGAACCCCGGGCTTCATGAGGACAGGGACTAGTGTGACTGGCTGCCTGCTCAAGAGGGCATCTCGTACAGTCCCTAGAACACACACAGCACATGAGTAGTCACTGAATAAGTAGAACAAGGAATGTATGTGAAGTCTGATTAAGAGAAACACTTCTACTAGATAATGAAGAATGATCTGGTTTTCAAAACAAAAAAATGCCCCAGTCCGGTATTTTACCTATTCCTGATCAGGCAGTCGTGGCTACAGCAGAGTTCTTGTCTTCACCTTCCTTACTTCCCCTCACTCATAGGAGCCACTGAATTCAGACCTTTTATATTTCAGTAGCACCTCTACAAGTACACTAGCTACATATGACTATTAAAATGTAAATGAATTAAAATTAAATAAAACTTAAAATTCAGTTCCTCAGTGGCACCAGTCATATGCCAAGTACACAACAGCCTATGTAGCTAGCAGGTACCACACTGGACATAGATGTGGAATGTTTCCACAACAGAGAAAGCTCTATTGAACAATACTGCTTTAGAACATGGATTAGAAAACACTTACTTGAGAAGAAATATTGGTTCATAGAATTCTCACTCCCCAGTTCTATTTGTATAAAAAACTGTGACTATAAACTGACTGGCTTAGTAACAATTAGCCACCTTCAAGTAATCTGTGTTAAAAAAAAAAAATCTTTTATTGGGGCACCTGGGTGGCTCAGTCAGTTAAGCATCTGACTTCGGCTCAGGTCATGATCTCACGGTTCGTGGGTTTGAGCCCTGCGTTGGGCTCTGTGCTGACAGCTAGCTCAGAGCCAGGAGCCTGTTTCAGATTCTGTGTCTCCCTCTCTCTGACCCTTCTTGTTCCTGCTCTTTGTCTCTCTCTCTCTCTCAGAAATAAATAAAACATTAAAAAAAAATCTATCAGAGCAGATAGAATCAAAATTATAATTAAGGTTGAATTTACAGTTTTTCTTCTGAAAATGAGTATTTCAGAAAAACTTTTGAGATGATAATGCCTAGCTGAGTGTCTAATATTGTGACAGGGACTCATTTATTCAGTGAATATTTATTGAGCACTTACTATTATGTATAAGGCATTGAACCAGAAAGTATATGAAATGAATTGAATTTTTAAAAAAGATAGTCTCAGCCAATTTATCTTTGACAAAGCAGGCAAGAGATCCAATGGAAAAAAGACAATCTCTTTAACAAATGGTGCTGGGAGAATTGGACAGCAACATGCAGAAGAATGAAACCAGACCACTTTCTTATACCATACACAAAAATAAACTCAAAATGGATGAAAGACCTAAATGTGAGACAGGAAACCATCAAAACCACAGAGGAGAAAGCAGGCAACAACCTCTTTGACCTCAACGACAGCAATTTCTTGTTCGACACATCTCCAAACGCAAGGGAATCAAGAGCAAAAATGAATGACTGTGAACTCATCAAGATAAAAAGCTTCTTCACTGCAAAGGAAACAATCAACAAAACTAAAAGGCAACAGATGGAATGGGAAAAGATATTTGCAAATGACATATTGGATAAAGGGTTAGTATCCAAAATCTATAAAGAACTTATCAAACCCTACACTCATAAAACAAATAATCCATTGAAGAAATGGGCAGAAGACATGAATAGACACTTTTCCAAAGAGGACATCCAGATGGCCAAAAGACACATAAAAAGATGCTCAACATCACTCATCATCAGGGAAATACAAATCTAAGCCACACTGAGATACCATCTCACACTGGTCAGAGTGGCTAAAATGAACAACTCAGGAAACAACAGATGCTGGCGAGGATGTAGAGAATTGTGAACCCTCTTGTACTGTTGATGGGAACGCAAACTGGTGCAGGTGCTCTGGAAAATGGTATAGAGATTCCTAATAAAGTTAAAAATAGAAACTACCCTATGACCAGCAATGGCACTACTGGGAATTTATCCAAGGGATACAGGAGTGCTGATGTTTATAGCAGCGCTTTTAACAATAGCCAAATTATGGAAAGAGCCTAAATGTCCATCAAATGATGAATGGATAAAGAAGATGTGGTTTATATATACAATGAAATATTACTTGGCAATGACAAAGAGTGAAATCCTGCCATTTGCAGCAACGTGAATGGAACTGGAAGGTATTATGCTAAGTGAAAGTCAATCAGAGAAAGACAGATATCATATGTTTTCACTTATTTGTGGAACATGAAAAACTTAACAGAAAACCATGGAGGAAGGGAAAGACAAAAAATAGTTACAAACAGAGAGGGAAGGAGGCAAACCATAGGAGACTCTTAAATATAAAGAACAAACTAAGGGTTGATGGCAGAGTGATGGGGGAGAGGGGAAAGTGGGTGATGGGCATAGAGGAGGGCACTTGTTGGGATGAGCCCTGGGTGTTGTATGTAAGCGATGAACCACAGGAATCTACCCCTAAAACCAAGAGCACACTGTACACACTGTATATTAGCCAATTTGATAATAAATTATATTTTAAATAAATAAATAAAAATGACAGTCTCTGTCTTTAAAAAACTGATTAAGTTTTATAGGGAAAATAATAAAGTATGAAATACAAAGCAGAATGCAAGTAAGGGACAAGTGAATAGTTTATAAGCAAAGATGAAGTCTTTTCTAACAAGGTAGAAGAAACAGTATCAAAAGCAGCCATATAGTAAGACAAATGTCATTGATCAAACAAAATTATAGTTCCCAGCTAAAGAAAGAAACCTTTAAAAATACAAAGTTCAGATTACCTGTTTCTGCCTTGCTGCCATTCTAATTCTGGCTGCTTCTTCTTGAGGATGAAGTAGAACTGAACTCTGAGCTACAGCTGTAATGGGCTGAGTCTCATTTATTTCTAGGAGAATCCCCAAAACAAAAATTAGATTCATTAATTTAGAATTTTGATACCACTGTAATTCTCTTTATTCATTTATCACACATGTCACCGTATTAGGAAAAAAATGTTAAGTTAAGCAAGCTTAATCTGAGAATAAAAATACCTTGTTCCTTTTCATATTCTGTATCCAATGAAAGTGGTTTCTCTTCACTACTAAGTGGTCCAGAGTCAACTGTTAAAGTATCACTTTCAGCAACTGTAAAGATACATTATTATGAACATATATTATCACTGTCAAGCATCTGTACAAAGTAAAAAAAAAACAAACACTTGTATTCAGATCAGTAATTCAATTTTGGTCCATCTAAATGTCTTATTTGGTTAAGATCCAGTCATGTTCCAGATGACCACATATTTTATCCATTAAACTAGAGCCTAATATAAGAAGACTGATGGGAGCGAAATCTGTGAACCAAAAGGAAAAACTGAAGAATTGATTAAAAAGGTGTACCGACAGTTTCAAGCACAAGAGAAAAGCATAAAAGAGCAGAATAAGCAAGGTGCCAAAGTTTAAAAAGAGAAACTTAAGGAATGTCAATGTATCCTTGATATTTCAATTTTTATTTAAAGTTTATTTTGAGAAAGAATGCAAACAGGGAAGAAGGAAACAGAGAGGGAAAGAGAGGATCCCCGGAAGGCTCCATGCCGTCAGCGCAGAGCCCAACAAGGGGCTCCATTCCATGAACTGTGAGATCATGATCGGAGCCGAAATCAAGAGTCAGAGGCTTAACCAGCTGAGCCACCCAAGTGCCTTCCTTGACATTTTTAAATATCAGAATTTTTGTTATTTATGAAATCAGAGCAGAGAAGGAAGTTAAATCAGTTTTTCTGATCATATCAGGGGTGCCAGGAATGCTGCTTTAAGTATTCATTCACTCACTCACTCACTCACTCACTCATTTATTCAGCACCTACTTATGTGCTACACGCTGACACAGTGGCACATTTTTAAAAGGTGGACAGGAAGCTTTACAGGCAAATGACAGAAACATTACATATTTATCCTTTGTACTCAGAAACAATTGTAAGACTAGAAACTGGTAGGTCTATATAAGAGAAATAAAGGATTATACAATAGAGTACTATAAGAGAATCTGAATTAGGCTACGGGCCCAGATGAGATTTGTCTTCGGAAATGACATTTAGACAGGCATCTGAAAGGTAAGGAGGAATCAGCCAGGTAGAGAATGTGGGATGTATAAGAATGAATGTAAGGTATAGTCAGACAAAGGGGAGAATGAAGCAAGGTGAAGCTGGAGAAGGCCTACTCATATGTGGCCTTTTAAAAAAATAACTTGGTTACGACCGAAGATGAATCCCCCTTTTACTGAATTCCGAAACCATACTCTCTCCTACTTTGTTAGCCAGTCCTTTTTACTGCTCCGCTGTCTGCCTTCTTTAGTCATCTGCTAAATGCTGGAGTCCCTCAAATGGTCTTCTAAGTCCTCTTCTCATTAAATTCTTTCCCCTAAAAAAGTTCCTCTATGCCCATGGCTTTAAATGTCATATATACATACATATATATATATGTGTGTGTATATATCTGACTTCTAAACTTACATCTCTTGCTTTAAGCTACTCAATTATTTCAACAAATATTAAAAAATAATTTTTTTTAAATGTTCATTTATTTTTGAGACAGAAAGAAACAGAGCATGAGAAGGACAGAGAGAGAGGAAGACAAAGAATCTGAAGCAGGCTCCAATGCTCTGAGCTGTCAAAACAGAGTATAACGTGGGGCTCAGACCCACGAACCATGAGATCATAACCTGAGCTGAAGTCAGATGCTCAACCGATTGAGCCACCCAGGCGACCCTCAAAAAATATTTTTCTATGTGCAAGTAAAACAAAGTATTTTTTTATGTACAAGGTACTGGTCTAAGCCATGGGGATACAGCAATGAACAAAACAAAGTTCCTACCCTCAATGGAGGTTATACTAGGATTAGAGGACGTGCAGGGTAGACAGAGTGTCAAGGCAAGTAGCAAACAAGCCAAGAAAATACATTTATGGTCTAGGAGATGCTGGTAAGAGCTATGCAGAAAAAGCAGGGTAAGGGGGATAAGGAGTGAAGGGTACGGGGATTGGGGGAGGGGAGAAGCTTGCCATTTTATATAGTGAACAAAGAAGGCCTTGCTGAGAAAGCCAGGTCTCAGCAAGTATCTGAAGGAAGAGAGAGTAAGGCACAGAAATATCCAAGAGCATCCCAGCCAGTAAGACCACCAATTTGCAAATACCATGTGAGTCATGACTGTTGTGTTCATGGAAGAGCCAGGAAGACAGTGTGTATGGTGAGTGGTCTGAGGGAGGTGTGGTAGAAAAGGAAGTCAGAGAAAGCAGGGTGAGATCAGATGGTGGGAGAGCAGTGTGCGCGCACAGATTATGTAAGGCTTTGATGCCACCTTGGGCTGTTTTTTTTTTTTTTTTTTTTAAATGTTTGTTTCTGAGAGACAGAGCATGAGCAGGAGACAAGAAGAGAGAGAGGGAGACACAGAATCAGAAGTAGGCCCCAGGCTCTGAGCTGTCAGCACAGAGCCAATGTGGGGCTCAAACCCACGAACCGCGAGATCGTGAACTGAGCCGAAGTTGGATACTGAACCAACAGAGCCACCCAGGCGCCCCTTGACTCCCCTAAAACTTAACTACTGATAGCCTACTGTTGGCTGAAAGTCTTACCAATAATATAGTCAGTTGAATAACATATATTTTGTATATTACATATATTACATTCTGTATTCTTCTCTTTTTTTAAGTTTATTTAGTTTCAGAGAGTGAGAGACCATGAGCTGGGGAGGGTCAGAGAGAGAGAATCCCAAGCAAGTTCTGTGCTGTGAGCATGAAGCCCAACACACGGCTTGATCCCACAGACCGTGAGATCATGACTTAAACAGAAATCAAGAGTCGGGCACTTAACTGACTAAGGCACCCAGGTGCTATATACTATATTCTTAAAATAACCTTTTTAATTTTTTTTGTACTTTTAGGCTATTGAGTTCATCTGTGAGTTTTTTCAAATTGTTGCAATCACCAAAAAAATCTTCCAATGTGTTTATGGAAAAATCCACGTAAACTGGACCCACATAGTTTAAACTTGTTTTGTCCAAGGGACAACCGTATATAAACAATACTACCACATTAGCATGTCTGGAAAGAGGTTCACTAAGGTTTTTAACATTTACTGCCTTGAACTAGCAGCATCATGGGCTTTGAAGCATTTTCTTCCTTTTGATCAATTTTATTCTTTGAGTTTTCAGGAATGAGCATATTTTTGAACAACTCAGAAAGGGTCCGTGTGCTACAAAATGAGACTCTTGGAGAGAATCACCTTGTTCCTGCCCAGAGGATAATGTTCTCTCTTCGCCAGCAATTGCTCCTGATTCGACTGTTGGGGCTTTACTCTCAGTCTCATTAGCAGTCGTAATCACTTCGCTTTCATCTTCAGACACGGACTGAATTGTCCACAGAGATTTTTGGCTTCGGATCTTATTTAGTAATTTTTTAAAAAGAATTTTTGAAGGGACCTGGTGGGTCTTCATTGCCACGGGAGCTAAAAGAGAAGAAAACACTTACTCAGCATCTGTTATATACCAAGCAAAGTAGTCTACCATTATACTTAGTACCTGCCACCACCACTAGTTACATAAAGGCACAAATTTATTATTCTCTGTTTATAAATTAGCAGCATATACAATGCTATTTGGCCCCAATCACAATTTTATAACCAGGAATAATTTTCAATTTAAATTTAAATAAAAGCACCAAAATTCAACTATTTTCCAACAATATGCATGTAATATGAATTTCAAACTTAAAAACATCAGGAAGATGTTTTCCTGTTTGCTATACGATGACAATATGCATATCGTTTAATTAACTTGTGGAGGATTAGCATTCAAAACATCTTCTCTAAGGTTTTGCACTCCATGCTAGAGACGAGGCCCAAATATGGGACGCTCAGTACAGAGCCTGACATGAGGCTTAATCCCATGACCCTGGGATTATGACCTAAGCCAAAATCAAGAGTCAGACGCTCAACCACCTGAGCCAAAAAGCTGCCCTGGCTCTGTGCTTCCTAGTAGGCTAAGAAAGAAAACATAACTAGTTATAACCTGAAAAGCCAATCAGGTGCTCCCAAATTATTCCCAGTACTATTGGAGGAAAATTTCACTCAACTACCATCATAAAGAGATCTCTTCAGTCAAAACAAATTTTTATTTCCCCAAATGTCCTTCCATATGGGTTAACAGCACAACACCAAAACTCTATATGGTACAAACTACTCTCTAAAGGGACAGAACTGTTTTGCAAATACATAGTTCTCTGGCTTAATCAAGGAATAAAATTAAAGCAATCTACTGAAGTCGAAACTGGCAAACTATGGTTTTGTCTGACATATTTAAAAAAATACTAATTTAATTTACAAACAATAAAGTACACAAAACCCAAGTGTATAGCTCAAAAAGTTTTATATCTACCTATGTAACACAATTCAGATCATGATGCAAACATTACCATCACTCAGAAGGCTCCTTCATACCCCTTCCCAGTCAATACACCCGCAAAGATAACCACTGTTCTAATCTCAAGACCAGATTAGTTCTGTTTACTTTAACTTCATATAAATATAGAATTATACTTAGGTATTCTTTTCTATCTGGCTCTTTCACTCGACATTAGTTAGTGACTCACTACTATTTAAGAAATTAAATTTGTTGCTAATATTTAAAAATAAGGATTTTTAAACCAATGAGATTCCCAGATTCTTTGGAAAGATCAAGAAAGTTGGCAACATCAAGCGAGCAATTCCAAATGGGAACTGCGGGAGCTGAAAAGTAAGTGTTCCTTTGGATAAGGCAAGAATTGCAATCCTGACAAACTAGAGATCTGAATAGTACTCTCAATTAAAAAACTGAAAGAGCTGTATGACACAGTAAAAATATCTTCTTAAAGGCATGACTGGTCTGGCAAGAAAAGCAGAGACTCTGCAGCAGCCAGAAATAAAGTAGAAGCAGGAACTCAGGAAGGCAAGTGAGCCCTGAACCCTCTGCTCACGGTTCTGAGAGGTCACGGTCACCTTACACTGTCAGACAGCAGTGTGGGCACGGGAACGGGGATAGAGTCTCATCCAGCTCTAACAGGGGATGTACATAAAGTTGGAACCCCAAGGGCTACTATCCAGTGTAGGGTAAAGATGATGAGAATGCTTGAGTGGTTGTGAACAAAGGTATGGAGGGGGAAAAAAGAGGTCAAAGTAAACAGAATGTGGTCTCTCAGGAGATGTGGAGGGGGGCAGCAGTACAGGTAAATCTCATGGCGCTGGCTTAGACAGCCATGTGTGTATCATTCACTAACATGAAGAAGACAAGGTTTCAGTAGACAAGGGGGGATAGATTTATCATCAGACAGGGAGCTTTAAGTAACTGTGAGATAGCCAAGTGAAAAAGTTAAGAATGGTGGAGACAGAGATAAAGTTTAGAAGAGACACTGAAGTTTGTGCTATTCATCATTATGAAGTACTTGGTAGTTTTTTCCTCCTATTAACACAGTAGGAACTCTGTGGTGACTTGATGAAAATCTAAAAACAGTGTTGAGTTTTCAAAGTAATTTAGAATTGAGTATCTAACTTAAATAGCCGAATAACCTATGTACATGTGAACAAAATGACTTTCCTCCCATATAAATTAGGATTGTTGATGAAAATCCTAAAACACGGTTTCTTCCTTCCTCACCCCCATTAGTATTAGTTATTTGTCTGCACTGAAATTAGACCAGACTTTCCTGCTGGCAAATTTCTAGCATTTTTTTCTATGGAATATTGTAACTTTCAGCTCAGAAGGAGTTTTTACCATCTGCTTCACTAGAACATATTATTTCGGCTTCTGTCACTGGAATGTTTTCAGTTTCCGCTAAACTTTCTTGTTCCATTGAAAGGTCCAGTTCTTCATCTTGAATCTGATCGGTCACGGTGGGCAAAGGTTCTGGTTCAAGGTGCAAAATCAGATTTCCTTTTACCTCTCAATAAAGAAACAGAGAGAGAATGATTCCATTCTGAAATGACTACGAAGAACTTGAGCATAAAATTTAAAGGCCATTATGGTTTCTAACATATGAGAGCTTCTTTCAAACTGAGAACTCATTTCAAAATAAAGACTGCTTCACCAATACAAATGTATTTTCCCACCACAACACTTCTAGAAGCATTGTTGAAAGTTTACTGAAAGTGTCTTACTCCTGTCTGCGTTATACATGTCTTCGAAGGCGAATTCCAGCTCTCTCTGCCAGTCTTCTTTCATCTCACTGCGCTTGTATGGAAGTTCAACCAGCTGTGGCGGCATCTGCGCGACAGTCTGTCTCCTACGTGCCAGGTCGTCTTGCTGCAGCTGTTTGAGTTCTTTCATTAGTTTCTCCTGAGTCTTCAAGAATACAGAGACGTAATCAACAACAGTGGAGTCACAGGCTTTAGACAGTACTATTCACAGTGACGGAAAAGTGGAGAATTCACAAAGAACAGGAACTGGACTTCCTCCCTGCCCCTCCTCGGTGTTCTGCCACAAGACAGTAAGTACTCATTAAAAAAAATTTTATTGAAAGCCAGGTACTATGCTAGAAGCTAGGAACACAATCTCACTCCTAGACTAGAGGAGTCTCAGAGAACAGTCTCAGAGAAGCACCGAGACCCAGAGTGACTGCGGCTTAATAGATATTTCCTGTTACTTCACACCCTTATGAGTCCCCATGATGAAATAGGATCTCTTTATAGGTCTTTAAGCTTAAAAAGATGGGCTAATATGACAGTTAAAGCAGACTGTTTTAGTGAGGTTATCTAACTGAATTTTAGTGGTGGGAGATAGTGAGAGAGAACAAGGGAGGACCTCTCATCCCTTGAGTCAAGGATTAAGCCAGATAAAAGTGGGTGAAGGAGTACAAGTAAGAAAGAAGTACTGCAGCACAGAGGTATAGAGATGAAGACATGGGGCATCTGGAGAAAATAAACTGCCACAGGTAATGGATAGACAGAGCATGGAGGGCAAGGATGGTTAAGGAAAAAAGATAATATTGGAGAGGCAGGTAGAGGCCAAATACTATTTATAACAGACACTAGCAAGAAATAAGATCCCAGGACACAATGGAGTCTGCAGCAAAAAGGTTTACATAGGGAAAAGGCAATCCTCTACTAGTGGTGAGATTGCAGGTTTTGATGACCATTTTCATGTAAGAGACACTGAGCCTACAAAAAAGGCAGAGCCTATGGAATGGTGTTTGCCAAGTGATAATAGACAACACGATTTTTTCTTTCTTTTAATTTTTTTAATGTTAAAAAAATTTTTTTTAACATTTCTTTATTTTTGAGAGAGCGAGCGAGCAAAGGAAGGGCAAAGAGAAAGGCAGACACAGAGTTTGAAGCGCAATTCAGGGTCTGAGCTCTCAGCACAGAGCCTGATGCAGGGCTCAAATTCATGAATTGTCAGACTGTGACCTAAGCCCACGTCGGACACCTAACCAACTGAGCCACCAAGGGGCCCCACAACACTTGGGCTTATTCTTATGTAAAGTTTTAGGATTCATTTTTTAATATTAAGATTCTAACAATCCCTTACATTTAACTTCAAAGTTCTTTGAAATAAATATTCTATTTCTAGCTCAATGCAAATATGGCATATTATTCTGCTTCAATCATTTATAATAACATCTATGATCACTACTGAGATTTGCTGTGAGCTTATGGAATTTCAGGCACTATTCTAAGGGCTTTACTAAACTCATTTCATCATCAAAAACAGACAATGAAACAATTCAGAGATGTTAGGTAATTTGCCTGAGGTCAACCAGCTAAGCAGTGAAGAAGAAATTCCAGGCAGACTATGGAATTTCTTAACCACGAAACATTACTGATGTGTGGAACAATGTGTTCAGTTTGACTGTCTTTCACATTTTTTTCTATCAGTTTAAGTCTTAGGATGAGAATTATTGGTAATAATTCAGATAATCAGTTATTCTAGTCATAATTTACTCCCAGTTTATAAAATCTAAAAGTTTAAGTGAGAAGGTCATATATGAATCAGTTAAAACTATACCAATCAACTTTAAGGCTTTTATTTTTTTTAATGTTTATTTATTGAGAGAGGGGGAGAGTGTGTGCAAGTGAGTGGGGGCAGGGCAGACAGGGAGAGAGAGAATCCCAAGCAGGCTCCATGCTGTCAGCGTGGGGCCAGACACGGGGCTCGATCTCATAAACCGTGAGATCATGACCTGAGCTAATATGAAGAGTCCAACACTTAACCAACTGAGCCACCTAGGTGCTCCACTTTAAGGCTCTTAATTCCTACAGAAGCACTTAAAAACTCACTCTTCACCTGAGTGTTTAAAACTTCCAAATGCATGGGGCACCTGGGTGGCTTAGTCGGTTAAGCATCTGACTTTTGCTTAGGTCATGATCTCGCGGTTCGTGGGTTCAAGCCCCACGTCGGTCTCTGTGCTGACTGCCAGCTCAGAGCCTGGAGCCTGTGTCTTCCTCTTTCTCTCTGACCCTTCCTTGCTCACGCTTTCTCTCTCCTAGAAATAAATAAAAATATTAAAGCAAACAAACACACACAAAAAAACACTTCCAAATGTATTAGTCAAATATAGAAAATAAAATCATTTGACTTCTAAAATGGATCATTTTCTCCTAAGTTCCGAGGATAAATACAACGATAATAAGCATGACAGAAGTGAAGCTACACTTATAAAGCCAGGTTTCATTACACATATTTTAGAGCTCTGTGACACTTTTTCAAAGCTTCCTGATAGGAAGGACCATGACTCTACCTCTGAATCAATCAGCAAGTGCTTTGCTCAGTAAATATTTAATAAACAGAATCCCAAAATTCACAGAGCACAAATCCAACTCATTAAATGAGAAAAGTGATCAATTTCTCTTCAGGCCATTTGGCTGACTAAAATATTAAATGTTTAATACATTCACCATTGCAAAAAAATGTTAGAAGAACAATAAACTGTGAGAACTGCTTCGCCCAACCTGAAAGTGCAATGGGAAACTTGAAATGACAGAGGAGTCAAAGAGTGTATTTTCGCATTCTTCACACCTCGGACCTCTGAGCCCATTCACTAATCAGTTCTACAGCCTATGGTACATCGATGGCCAGGATTCTTACTTGAGCCAAATGGATCTTTTTCAGTGCCTGGAAACCCCGTACATGCGCCTTTTCACTCTGTTCCATTCTCTCTTGTGCTGCTTGTTTCTGTCTTTCTTCCAGTCTTTTCGCTTCTTCTTCAGCAGCCACATGAGGATCTGGCTAGCAGTCAACCAGTAAATTTCAGAAAATTTAAAAATTGTGAAACAAAGTGATAACTAAAAAATAACTTTAAAATCATGCTTCTCTACTTATATAAAATAAAATAGGAAGAGATATAGGCCCACAATTATCAACTGTATGTACATATGAAAAGTATCAAATTGTTAGTGAAAGCTGAACAAATTCGTTCACTTTCTTTATGTTTTTAAATTTATTTTTGAGGGAGAGAGCGAGCAAGATACAGAATCTGAAGCAGGCTCCAGGCTTTGAGTTAGCTGTCAGCACAGAGCCCGATGTCAGACTTGAACCGACGAACCATGAGATTGTAACCTGAGCTGAAGTCAGACGCTTAACCGACTGAGCCACCCAGGTGCCCCAAATTCGTTCACTTTAAACCAGATTACACTATGCTCATCCAAACACAGTCCTCCATCATTGTTGTGTTATGAAACTCCATTAAAACAACAGTGCTCTCAGCACTCACAAGCTAGTGAAGAACCCATATGCATCTAAAGTCATTTAGGGAAGAAATGAGATCTGTCCTTGGTTTTCAGTCCATAGCTACTGCTTCACTTCAACCTCAGGAAGGCCAAGTCACCAAAACAGCTATTTGAATATAATTCCCGACTTCCTAAAACTTGCGTGTAATCACATCATCTCACCAAGCTAACAATAATAATAGCAAATAAGAGGGGAAAGGGCACATAACCTGGATTTACTATTGTACCTGAATGTTCACTTTCAAGTACAGGTTTAAGCATTATAAAGGTGACTTTTAGGGACCATCTTATATATTTTATATGCTGAAATTCTTAAGTGAACTAAGAATGATGACTATGAAAGCTACTATAGTTGACCCTTAAACAACACAGGTTGAAAACTGTGCAGGTCCACTTATTCATGAGTTTTTTCCAATAAATATATTGGAAAATGTTTTGGAGATTTGCAACACTCTGGAAAAACTCACAGATGAAGCATGTAGCCTAGAAATATCAAAAAAATTAAGAAAAGTTAGGTATATCATGAATGCATAAAATATATGTAAGATACTGGTCTATTTAATCATTTACTACCATAAATAGATATAAAAAGTTAAAATTTATCAAAACTCACAAACACAAGACTTACAGACCAGATGTGGAGGCATTCACAGTCAAGAAATGTAAACAGATATAAAGATTCAATGTTTAAGTCATAAGGGCATAAAGTTAACTGTAGTACATACTGAACTACTATCATAATTATTTTTTATCTTTACTTCTTAGAGGGAGAGAGAGAGCACAAGCAGAGGGGAGGGGCAGAGGAAGAAAGAGACTCTTAAGCAGGTTCCATCTCATGACCATGAGATCACGACCTAAGCTGAAACCAAGAGTACGATGGTCAACCCACTGAGCTACCCAGGTACCGCATAATAATTTTTTAGCCACTTCTTGTTGCTATTGCAGTGAGCTCAAGTGTCGTTATCTGCTTAAAACACTGACACTAATCATTTCTACATGAGCAATTCACCTCTCCAGTAAACCGCATATGGTAAAAAGTGATGTCTTGTGGTGCCTGTGTATTTTTTATCGTGTTTATTAGTGTAGTGTCATAAACCTTGCAAAACATCATGTTCATGGGACCCATACAAAGTACCACTAATGATGCTAGAAGTGCTCCCAAGAAGCAATGTAAAGTCATGATATTACAAGAAAAGTTGCATTGCTTCATATGTTCTGTGGACTGTGGGCTGCAGCTGTGGTCACCTGTCATTTCAGGATAAATGAACCCAGGGGCACCTGGGTGGCTCAGTCGGTTAAGCGTCCGACTTCAGCTCAGGTCATGATCTCGCAGTTCGTGGGTTCGAGCCCCGCGTCGGGCTCTGTACTGACAGCTCGGAGCCTGGAGCCTGTTTCAGATTCTGTGTCTCCCTCTCTCTCTGCCCCTCCCCTTCTCATGCTGTCTCTCTCTCTCTCTCTCTCTCTCTCAGAAATAAAGAAAACATTAACAAAAAAAAAAGGGATAAATGAACCCAGAGTAAGGACCATTGTTAAAGAAGAAAAGGAAATTTATACAGTTATAGCTGCAGCTACAATAGCAGGCATGGAAACTTTGCATTATTGCAAAATAACTTTTCACCTCATACTGAAAAGGCAGCTTTTATGTGGATAGTAAAAAATGGCTATAAGAAAGGCAAGCCTATAAACTCTAATATAATTCAAGAAAAATTATACCCCTTTTGAGCCAATAAATATTTGTGAAAATCTACAGAACACCAGGCAGAACAAAGGTTAGACTGAATCAGCATTTTAATCTCCAAAAAAATTATTTAGGGAATTAAAATGTATAAAATTAAATAATCTTTAAGAACAGTATTTCATTCCATTTAGGCCATAACTTTAAAAAATTTTTTTTAGGTTTTATTTTATATTTGTGAGAGAGAGAGAGAGAGAAAGAGACAGAGAGACAGAGCAAGAGCAGGGGAGAGGCAGAGAGATGGAGATAGAATCTGAATCAGGCTCCAGGTTCTGAGCTGTCAGCACAGAGCCCAATGTGGAGCTTGACAAGCTCACGAGCAGTAAGAGATCATGACCTGAGCAGAAGTCAGATGCTTAACTGACTGAGCTACCCAGGTGCCCCAGGCCATGACGTTTTTAAGAAAAATATTGTTCAGCAATTTTCACCACAGCATTTAAGGGTGAATTAACAGCAGTATGTCAATTGTGCTCAACCAAAATTTTAAGGGAAGGAAAAACTTCAAAAATATACAACATTCATAATAAACGTGCGATCCAAATATAATGAGGTACATAGAAGATATGAAGAAAATAAAAGGTTAGAGTGACTGCCCAAACTTGAAAACAAGATTCTATAAGCATGCTTTAAGACAATCCCTTATAAACTTGTGTTAATGAAACTAAAAATGCAGACAAAAATCTTGTTGAAATAACTGTCAGATTAAATTTTTAGCAGTTGAACTCAAAAGGTATATGAAATTTGCAAAAGCTGTGAAACCCAGGCGATATTTTTTTTAGAAAATATGTTTCTAAAAAATTCTTCCATGAATTAAAATCTGCAGTGAACATAATGTGAGTGATATTATTAAATACGGTACTTCTGCATCTTGTATGTCAGACATTTGGACAGCAGAGTAACTGATGAATTTAACTGTTTCTGCTTGTCTAAAGATATTTCTGGGTGTCACAGCAAACAATAATGTATCTGACTGGAAAAATACTTCTAGGGACAAAAAAATCCATTTTTAACAAGTTGCTATGCAACTGTCATTGACAAAGGAACAAATGCAATGAAGGCCATGAGTAATTTAGAAACTGCAATCATGTTTTCTTCATTGTGTGCACAGAAAGTAAACGTAGCTAAATGTAATTGAGAGTAACTGGTTCTAAGTGGGGATACAAGAGACTACCTCATAATTCTGAAGCCAAAGACCAAATTTATTACCTAAAAGAGATTTTAAAGCTTCTTTATTCAGGGTATTCTAACGAAACATCGTGCACTTGTAATGTTAAAAAGGCTGGCTGAACATACACAAGTCATTTATTTGCAGAAAGCTGCTAAAGAAATAAGATACAGGGGTGCCTGGGTGGCTCAGTCGGTTAAGCATCCGATTTCAGCTCAGGGCATGATCTCACAGTTCGTGAGTTCGAGCCCTGCTTCGAGCTCTGTGCTGACAGCTCAGAGCCTGGAGCCTGTTTCTGATTCTGTCTCTGTGTCTCTCCCTCTCTAGCTCATGCTCTGTCTCTCTTAAAAATTAAAAAAAAAAGAAAAAAGAAACAAGATGCAGATGAAAATTCAGAAGTAATTTTTTTATCTTGAAAACCTAACACACTGCTCCACTGTTACATTTTATTTTTAATTTTTTAATGTTTAGTTATGAAAGAGAGAGAGAGAGAGAAAAATGAATGAGCAGGGGAGGGCCAGAGTGAAAGAGGGACGCAAAATACAAAGCAGGCTCCAGGCTCTTAGCTGTCACCCCAGAGCCCGACATGGGGCTTGAACTCACAAGCTGTGAGATCATGACCTGAGCCAAAGTCAGATGCCCAACTGACTGAGCCACCCAGGCAACCCTCCACTGTTACATTTTAAATCCAAGGTTTAAAGGCAGATTTTTCCTAAGTGATGACATAAAGCAGCAAATGATATAAAGCAAATATCAAAATGCTTAGTTTGTGGGAATGTTTTTTCTAAAACTACATTGTAAGTACTGATCCAAACTTCAATCCAGCAACCGAAGAGAGATCTCTTTTATTTACTATTAAAGAGGAAAGTTTAATAACTTGCTGTAACCCCATCAGCCGTACACTATACAACACCTAAGTAAAAAAATGTTTTTACCAATCTTATTTGAGAGAGAACATCTATTTAATACTGCAAAATGTAGTGCAGTAACCACAAAAGCAGGTTAGCCACAGACTGACATTATTGTCCCTATGTTACAATACTATTAAAGTTGCAAAATAATAATTTACGATTTTAAACAAATCAAGATTTATTCTTTTTATTAAAAGTTAATTCTATGATGAGAATACTCATCTATCTCAGGTTTGAACTGAATACTGATTTTTAACATCTGCCATTAAGCAGTTAACCAAAATGTGTATTTGCTGCATTCTAATCTCCAGAAGAAAGCTATATTGGGAAAGTTTGTTTTCTTAGTAGCCAAATATATCCAACATGAAAAGAAATTAAAATCTAGTTACAAAGAAATAGCAATTATAACAACAAGGATTCATTTATCACTCTTAAAACTGGCAATACTTTCTAAATCATAATAATCCATACAAGGAACTGGATAAGAGTATGATAAAGATGCTCATTTTCATATGTTGCTGATACTTTTTAAAAGGCAATTTAATGATCCATATCAAGTATCTGTATCAATTGTTATAGTTTGTAACCAATAATTTTTCCTCCAAGAATCTTTTCTAAACATACCTCAGAATTATAGGTAAAAATGTACAAGATTATGTTTGCATTATTTACAGAAGCAAAAAGAAATAAAAGAACAATGGTTAAATAAACTCTATGATATCCATAAAAATTATGTTATGTGCTGACAAAAACTGAGGACTGATGGATGTGGGGGGAGGGGGGATGGGCATGGAGGGGGACACTTGTGGGGATGAGCACTGAGTGTTATGTGGAAACTAATTTGACAATAAACTATTTGTAAAAAAAAAAATTATGTTTTGAAAAGTGTATGCATATATTTATATATAAAGACTATAATGAATTCATTAATGTAGGAATCACATTACTCTTTGGTGATGAATTGGTAGCTATGTTTATAGCGGCAAATTTTTCATAAAGAACACGTATAGATATAACTCACTTCAATGAACAGAGAAATAAAGTGAGGATCATGAACAACAATAAGTCAATCACCTGGTTTCTATCCATCTCTCTATTCACAAAAGCATGGAGATGATGATAGGTAGAACTACTGGTTTTCACATGAGAAGTTTTTTTTAATTCAACGTTCTGAAAAAGGAACATAGACAATGGATTATTAGCTAACAGTATTTTCAATTAAAGCTGAACCCTTTAAAAAAAAGTAATTTTGTATCTAACCCATTATCCTTATTCACTTTTCTTACATGGGGATCATGCACTATAGTTCCATTAACATGAAACACAGGTTGAAAAACTAGAGCATATTTAGGTAAGAATATTAAATTGTTGATACTGTATAGTTTACTGAGTAACATTAGAATGTACATAATGGCAAACTGCTCTCTTATTATGGATTCTAGGTTTGATCACTTGGTTATGGTGGTGCATGTCCAGTGATGAGAAACTTGTTTTTCAAATGGAAATAAGACCGTGCATAAAAGTAGAAGGATGACAGATACCTATCTGGTGCCAGAGTATCACCTCCCAGATTATCTGGCCTCCCAGATAACTTGATAACCGAACAGAGCAAAATATACCTTTACGATAGAGATGCCTTGTAGTCACCACCATAACCAAATGAGACAAACAGAATATGAGAAATTAGTCTCTTCAAAAAGTCTAAAATACAAAAGTTGACTAGGGTTGAGTGTGAGAATGTTCTAGATTGAGAGACACTAAGAGACAAAACAAGCAGAAGCAACAGGTGAAACCCAACTGGAATCCTATTTAAAGAAGAAAGAAGGTGTCCCTACAAAACCAAGAGCACGCTGTATACACTGTATGTTAGCTAACTTGACAATAAATCGTGTGTGTGTGTGTTTGTATACATATACATATATGAAGTTGTTAGATAAAACAATTTAGAGACAACTGGAGAATCTTAATCATGGACTCTATATTAAATGGTATTAAAAATCTATTAATTTCCTCAGTGTGATACTGTGGTTGCATAAGAGAATGTCCTTATTCTTATTGGAAATCTATACATACATATATAGATGTAAACAGCTATTCATTTAACTGTACTTGCCTTTTAACTTTTCTGTATTTTAAAAATTTTCATAATAAAAACTTGGCGGAAAAAGTACAACTACAGATTTGCATATAATTCCTATTTGTCAGATCATTTACACAGATAATGCTTTGTTTGCTTTTTGTAAATATTTGACCCTGACTGGTTAGGAACATTAGGAATTACAATAAATGTAATCAAAAGGTATCATGGATAAAATGCTGCTTGCGTTTTAACTCGGTACCGGTACCGAGGGAGGTGGTACTGACAGAGTGACTGAAATCTGAAATGCTCCTATTTGAATCTTTTGGATCAAATGTCCCATGGCAGATGGCTCCGCATAAAAGCAGGGAAGTTGACAAAATGAAGGCCTTAAAGAGGCCCACATCTGGTACTTATGCTGATCTTGCATACATAAGATATGCCTGTATATACAATGAAATTAGATATCCCTCTACTTATGGGGTTTTTTATTTCTACTTTTTAGATAGAAATAACTATGTAATTGTGATAATCACCCAAACAGCCATTTCAATGACTACAACTACTGTAGTTACTACTGTAAAACAAAAGAACCAATACCTTTTAAGATTCATTTCCATTTTACTTACTAAATGTCTTTTCTAAAACAAGCTCCGAATCACAAAAGCACACATATTACTCCCATAGACAAATAGACATCTCTTATCCACTTTATGTAGTCTTGTGTAAATTTATAAACTTATCTGAACCTAACTTCTTTATCTATAAAATGGTAACCATTTACAATGCCCAAATCTTGAGTGTAAAAAGTCAACAGGGCAAATAATCCAGTTTTCCCCCCCAAAATAAAGGACATTAAAAAAAACCAAAAAGACCAAACCATTTATAGCTTTAAAAAAATCAAAAACAGCTTTTGAAACAACTAAAAAAAATTAAGGCAATTGCTGAAAACTGAATACAGACTGGGTATTAGATATCAGGAATACTAAAACTGTATTTAAAAAACATCCTTACACATCAGAGACATATACTAAAGAATGGATAAAAAGTATCAAGGATTATTTTTAAATACTCTAGACATACACAATTAAGTTTAAACAAATGAAATTTTGACCTGCATTGAATTCTAATAGTCAAGAATTATTATAACCTAGTTCTTCTCAACGCTCCAAGTAATTCACCTCAAAAAGACTTGGAGGTGGTGGTGGCAGACTTGTAATTTTGGCAGATCTCTCTTTTTCCACAAGTAGTGCTTCCTTTCGAGCTGTTATATGCCTTGAAAAAAACAAGAGATGTCCTAAATTAATCCCTTAGGTAATATTACATCACAACCCTTACAGTCTAAAATATAAAAGGCAGAGGATCTCAAGAAATTCTCCAGTCTTATCCCACAGGCTCAATACGCTGTTTAATAATAAGTCTCTACACAACGGACATGTAATAAAATGTTTACAAGTAAAAGACAGGTATCTATTTTTTTTATAATGTTTTATTTATTTCTGAGAGAGAGAGAGAGCATGAGCAGGAGAGGGTCAGAGAGAGAGGGAGATACAGAATCTGAAGCAGGCTCCAGGCTCTGAGCTGGCTGTCAGCACAGAGCCTGATGTGGGGCTCAAACCCATGAACCGTGAGATTAAGACCTGAGCCGAAGTCAGACGCTCAACCAACTGAGCCACCCAGGCGCCCCAAGACGTGTATCTAAAGACATAAAGTCCTACACTGAAAGTGACCCAACAAAAATCTAATGCTTCTTAATTTACAAGGGTTTAGAGTACAAAAAACTAGAAATGTTGATAAAGACGGGCCACTGTATAAAATGAGCACTGTTGATTAGTAAGGGGCTCCGTCATTTTTACAACATGCAAAAATACACATTAAATGATTTGCCAATAGTCTGAATCTCTTTCCGTGCTCTTAACTGCACTGATTTTTCTTTTTTTACACAGAGGCAGACAGATCTAGGGGGACATGCATTTCGAAAATGTATTTCGAAACTAAGTAATTGCTGAAGTCATTTGCTAATTTGCTCACCTAGGCAAACCACACCCCCACAACATTATTTTTATTTTATTTTACTTTTAAGTATACTTCACACCCAGCATGGAGCCCAACAGGGGGACCAAACTCACAACCCTGAGATCAAGACCTGAACTGAGATCACAAGCTGGATGCTTAACTGACTCAGCCATCCAGGTGTCCCTGAATGCATTATTTTTAAACCAAGTTTAAAAAAACCAATTGATATACCCCATAACTTATATGTACTATCTGTTTAAATAGTATCCAATGTATTCTCTACTTCTAACCCTATCGGTTCCAGTGGAAAATATGATAAAAATCATTATTACTTTACCATGTTTTTTGTTTTATTAGTTCTTCTTTTTGATTTTTCTGTAATTTCAGAGCCTCTTTATGCCTCATTTCTGCTTTTCTTTTTCTTTCTGCTGCCCGCCGTGCCAGAGCATTCAAATCAGGTTCCTAAAAATATATATTACTTAAAATGTTATGTTCAACAAGATTAAAATGCCAGACAAATAATATGGGTGGTTCTCCAGTCAGGGCTAAAATCATGAAGGTATTCAAATGACTGAGGTTTAGGAAACATTGCACTTAAAGCACAAAGTTAATGGTGGCATAAATAAAACTACAAAAATCAGATGTCACAACCTAAGGCTATTACTGAAAACAGATTAAACTCAGGGATCAAGGACCATATTTCATTGTCACATACTTTAAGGATATTTATTTTCTTCACTAATTGTTTGATATCAAACAATTTTTTTGGAACCAGGTTGTTTATTTTGTGCGGCTGTCTCTGAGACCACAATCTAGTATTTTCCAACCATAAATTACAATAAACAACACATGGTCTGGGAATGGTCTTAAATACTAAATACTTAAATACTAAGTTCTACTTTGTCTTTTTGAAAGACAAAGTATTATTGTTTGTGAATCAAATGCAAGGGTATACATATTCCACAAACAAACATTTCCTCATACCCTCTAAAACATTTCCCTCTAAAATGGGAGGTCTGAATTCTGCCCAATGAATCTGTCCAAATTGCTTGAAACAACTTCAGATTCAGAAGGTTATTTTATTTACCCAGATGGTTAAGTACTGGAAGAGAATATTTCCAATTTAAACATCATATGAAGACAGGTTTTGCAGGACAGTGATTTTTCCTAAGAAATGCATCTACCAGGATTACTGAATTATATTAATATATAGAAAAGTTGAGGCAGGTCTGCTGGGGCAGCCCCAGCATGGAGCACCCCAGGAACCCCAGCCTGCTCCAGTGCAGTCATCCTGCCAGGGTGGCCCCAGCACAGAGCACCTGAGACCCCTGGCCTATGCCCACTCTAGCTGTCCCACCAGGGTGGCCCTGCAGTGTAGCAATCAGGCCCCTGGACTATGACCACACCAGCTCCAGCTGGCAGGCAATAGCTGCTGGGCACACTCGGTCTACACTGGGGACATTCCTATATAAGTCTACTCCCTCAAGACCAGGAGAGGGAACTCCACCTAATTCACAGAAACAAACACATAAAATCAGACAAAATGAGGAGATGGAGGAATATGTTCTAAACAAAAGGAACAAGGCAAAACTGCAGAAAAGAACTAAACAAAATGGAGACAGGCAATATACCAGGTAAAGAGTTCACAGTAATAGTAAAAAAGAAGCTCACCAAATTTAAAAGTGGATGAATTCAGTGAGAACTTAAACAAAGAGATAGAAAATATTAAAAAGAACCAATCACAGAGCACCTGGGTGTCTCAGTTGATTAAGGCTCAGGTCATGATCTCCCAGTTTGGGAGTTCAAGCCCCGGGTATGGCTCCTTGCTGATAGCACAGAGTCTGCTTAGGATTCTGTCTCTCCCTCTCTCTGCCCCTCCCTTGCTCTCATGCTCTCTCTCAAAATAAACAAATAAACTTAAGAATGAATCAGTTAGCTGGAAAAAAGGGTAGTGGAAAGCACCCAAGCTAAACAGCAAAAATAAAAATGAATAATCATAATAAGAATAATGAGGATAGGTTAAGGGACCTGAGACACAATCAAGTGTAATAGCATTCACAATACAAGGGTCCCAGAGGAGAATAAAGGGGAACAAAAAAATGTATTTGAACAAACAATACCTGAAAACTTTCCTAACCTGGGGAAGTAAACAGATTTCCAGGTCCAGGAAGTAAACAGAGCACCTAACAACATGAAACCAAGGAGACCCACACCAAGACACACAATTAAAACATCAACAATTAAATCATCACCTTGAAACCAGCCTTATAAGAAATGTTAAAGAGATTTCTTTGAGTGGAAAAGAAAAGGCCATAACTAGAAGTGAGAAAACTATGAAAGAAAAAAATTCCACTGGTTGATCACTTATAAAGCTAGTATGAAGGTTAAAGGATAAAAGTCGTAAAATCAATTATATCTATAATAATTAGTTAAGGGACACATAAAACAATGTAAAATATTATACCACATATATAAAATGTAAAGGGGCAATACAAATTTAACATTTTTATAATGTCTGAACTTAAGCAACCATCAACTTAATACAGACTGCTATATATATAGGATACCTAATATGAACCTCATGATAACCACAAACCAAAAACCTGTAATAGACACACAAAATAAAGAGAAAGAAATCCAAACGTAACACTAAAGAAAGTCATCAAAACACAAAGAAAGCAAGAAAGGAAGAAAGGGACACAGAAGAACTACAAAAACAACCAGAAGACAACAAAATGGCAATAAGTACATACATATCAATAATTACTTTAAATGTAAATGAACTAAATCTTCCAATCAAAAAGACATGGGGTGCTGAGAGGCCTGGGTGGCTCAGTTAGCTAAGCGTCTGACTTTGGCTCAGGTCATGATCTCATGGCTTATGGGTTCAAGCCCCACGCTGGGCTCTGTGCTGACACAAAGAGCCTGGAGCCTGCTTCAGATTCTGAGTCTCCCTTTCTCTCTGCCCCTCCCTTGCTCGTGCTCTGTTTCTCTCTCAAAATAAACATATGCACAGCAAAAGAAACAATCCATAAAACTAACAGGCAACCAACGGAATGGGAAAAGATAGGTGCAAATGACATATCAGATAAAGGGTTAATATCCAAAATCTATAAGGAACTCACTAAACTCCACACCCGAAAAACAAACAACCCAGTGAAGAAATGGGCAGAAGATATGAACAGACACTTCTCCAAAGAGGACATCCAGAGGGCCAACAGACACATGAAACGATGCTCAGCATCACTCCTCATCAGGGAAATACAAATCAAAACCACACTGAGATACCACCTCACGCCAGTCAGAGTGGCTAAAATGAGCCAATCAAAGAACTCTAGATGCTGGCGAGGATGTGGAGAAACGGGCACCCTCCTACACTGTTGGTGGGAATGCAAACTGGTGCAGCCCCTCCAGAAAAGTGTGGAGGTTCCTCAGGAAAATAACAATAGAACTCCCCTAGGACCCAGCAATAGCACTGCTAGGAATTTACCCAAGGGATACAGAAATGCTGATTCATAGGAGCACATGTACCCCAATGTTCATAGTAGCACTCTCCACAATAGCTAAAACATGGAAAGAGCCTAAGTGTCCATCAACAGATGAATGGATCAAGAAGATGTGGTTTATCTATACCATGGAATCCTACATGGCAATGAGAAACAATGAAATCTGGCCATGTGTAGCAACATGGATGGACCTTGAGGGTGTTATGCTGAGCGAAATAAGTCAGGCAGAGAAAGACAAATATCATATGTTTGCACATACAGGAGGATTAGGAGGAACTTAACTGAGGACCATGGGGGAGAAGAAGGGGGGAAATGGTGGGGGAAAGGGAGAGAGGCAAACCATGAGACTCTTGAATGCTGAGAAACAAACTGAGGACTGTTGGGTGTGGGAGGGGAGGGGGGAAATGGGCATGGAGGAGGGCACTTGTGGGGATGAGCACTGGGTGTTACATGGAAACCAACTTGACAATAAAGTATTAAAAAAAAAAGACTGCTATGAAAAATCATATACTAACAAAATGGACAACCTAGAAAAAAACTGGATAAATTCCCAGAAACAATTTTCCAACACTGAATCAGGAAGAAATAGAAAATATGAGCAGACTGATCACTAATAATTAAAGTTCAATTAATAATTTAAAAAAACTCTCAAAAAATTTAAGTCCAGGACCAGATGGCTCCTGGCAAACTTCTACCAAACACTTAAAAAAGAATTAATACTTAGCCTTCTCAAATTATTCCATAAAATAGAAGAGGGAGGAATGTCTCCAAATGCACTCTATAAGGCCAACATAACCCTGATACCACAACCAGACAGAAGCTACAGAAAAAGAAAAATCATAGACCAAAATCCCTGATCAACATAAATGCAAAAACCCCCAACAAAATATTGGCAAACTGAGTTCAACAATACATTAAAAGGATCACTTACCATGATCAAATATGATTTATACCAGGAATGAATTCAACATCCATTCATGACAAAAACTCTCAACAAAATGGGTTCAGAGGGAACATACTCAAGATAACAAAAGACCATTTATGAGACTCCCACAACTAACATCATACTCACAGGTAAAATGTTGAAAGCTCTTCCTCTAAGATCAGAAACAAGACAAGTATGTCTACTCTATTATTCAACACAGTACTGTACTTCCTAGCCACAGAAATCACACAGGAGATAAAAGGCATTCAAACTAGAAAGGAATGGGTAAAACTGTTACTATCTGCAGATGACATGATTTTACATATAGAAAACCCTAAAGACTCCACCAAAAAACTACTGAAATAAATGAATTCAGTAAAGCTGTAGGATACAAAATTAATATACACAATTCTGTTGCATTTCTATACCGTAATAACAAAGTAGGAGAAAATGAAATTAAGAAAACAATCCCAATTACAATTATATCACAAAGAATAAAATACCTAGGAATAAATTTAACCAAGGAGGTGAAAAGAACTATACTCTGAAAATTATAAAGCACTGATGAAAGAAACTGAAGATGACACATATATATGGAAAGGTATATAATGTTCAAGAATTAGAAAAATTAATATTGTTAAAATGTCCATACTACCCAAGGCAATCTATAGAGTCAATGCAATCCCTAGCGAAGTACCAACAAGGTTTTCCACAGAACTAGAATAATTCTTTTGTTGTTGTTGTTGTTTTTTAATTCTTAAAAATGTTTTATTTATTTCTAGGAGAGAGAGACAGCATGAGCAGGGGAGGGTCAGAGAGAGAGGGAGTGACAGACTCCGAAACAGGCTCCAGGCTCCGGGCCGGCAGTCAGCACAGAGCCCGACGCGGGGCTCGAACCCACGAACTGCGAGATCATGACCTAAGCGAAAGTCTGACGCTTAACCGACTAAGCCACCCAGGCGTCCTTAGAACAAATAATTCTAAAATTTGTACACAATCACAAAGACTCCAAATAGCCAAAGCAATCTTAAGAAAGAAGAAAACTGGAGGCATCACACTTGCTGATTTCAAACTGTATTACAAAGTTGTAATAATCAAAACAGTATGGTACTACCACATAAACAGACACAAAGATCAATGGAGCAGAACACAGAAACCAGAAATAAACCCGTGTTTATACTGTCAATTAATCTGTGACAAGGTAGGCAAGAATATACAATGCAGAAAAAACAGCCTCTTCAATACATAGTATTGGAAACTGGACTGCCAGATGAAAAAGAATAAAACTGGACCACTTTCTTGTACCATATACAAAAATTAACCCAAAATGGATTAAAGACATAAATGTAAGACCTGAAACCATTAAATTCCTAAAAGAAAACATAAATAGTAATCTCTTGGAAATCAGCCTTAGCATTATTTTTCTGGATATGTTTCCTTAGGCAAGGAAACAAAAGCAAAAATAAACTACTGAACTGCATCAAACTAGAAAGCTTTTTCACAGTGAAGGAAATCATCAAAAAAATGAAAAGGTAACCTACTAAATGGGAGAAGATATTGGTAAATGATGTATCAGATAACAATCTGATACATGATTAATTAATGATAATCAGATTATTAATTAATTAGCATTAATTAATGATATTAATATCAACTATATAAGGTTCTCATATAACTCAAAACAACAAAAATCAAATAACCCAATTTAAAAGTGGGCAGAGTACTTAAATACACAGTTTTTCAAAGAAGACACATGGCTGCCAATAGACACATGAAAAGATGCTCCACATCACTAATTAAAGGAATATACATCAAAAGCACAATGATTTATCACCTTACACCTGTCAGAATGGCTAGTACCAAAAAGAAATAACAAGTGTTGGTGAGTATATAAAAGGGAATCCTTGCGCACTGTAGGTGGGAATGTAAATTGGTGCAGTCACTGTGGAAACAGTATGGAGGTTCTTCAAAAAATTAAAAATAAAAATACTAGTAATTCTACTGCTGGGTATTTATCAAAATAAAATGAAAAACATGAATTTGAAAAGATATGTGCACCCCCATGTTTATTGCAGATTTATTATAATAGCGAAGATACAGAAGTAACCTAAGTGTCCACTTATAAATGGATATGTTTATAAATATAAATGGATATATAAATAGATAAAGAAGCTATGGTGTATATACACAATGGAATATCAGTCATTAAAAAAAAAGAAAGGAGATCTTGCCATTTCCAACAGTATGGAAAGCCTACGGGTAATGTGCTAGGTAAAATAATTCAGACAGAGAAAGACAAATACCTTATGATTTCACTTGTATGTGAAATCTAAAAGACAAAACAAATGAACAAAAAAATAAGAAACTGACTAATAAATACAGAGAACAAACTGGTGGTTGCCAGAGGTGAGTGGGGGGGGGATGGGTGAAATAGATGAAGGGGATTAAGAGGTACAAACTTGTCACTATAAAATATATCAGTCATAGGAATGAAAAGAAACATCAGAGGGAATATAATCAGTATTATTGTAATAACTCTGAGTGGTGACAGATGGTAACTATATACACAATTATCAGGGTGAACACCACGTAAGGTAATTGCTGAACCATGATGCTGTACACCTGAAACTAATATAATATTGTATGTCAACTATAATTTTAAAAAACGATTATAGAAAACATAAGTTTAGGCTGCCCAAAATAACTGCTCTACGTGTACACATTTACACCAAACACTGAGTAACTGCAACTTAGTTTTAACCATTACTACCACCAGACAGGTGGTCAGTAAGTGCTCACTTACATTTTCTTTGGCTTGTTGGTGTCCCTCTCCCATATTTCTTAAACTTGCCAAATACAGTTTTTCCAAGTTCTTTATTTTCTGAGTTTGTGATTCTTTCCATTCTGTCCTTAGTGCCTCTGCCAAACGAGCTATTTGCTGATTTCTCCTCTGTTTTATATCTTCTCTTATCTGAAAAGCGATATCCCTTTCTTGTTCTCGAACCTAAAGAATGCACATTTAACAGATTGTATGAAAAGAGGCTTACTTCAAGTTTTCTGAAAAGCTGCTTGGAAATACGAACTTAAATGAATTCTTCTCAGGCATATCAATTTTCCTGAATATCCATATGTGGCCTATCGAAAGCAGAAAATCCAAATCAGGTAAGAAGTTAAATCCTCAAGACTACTTCTAAAGTTCTCTGCTTTATTAGCTCTTGTCTTCTCCCCAACCCAAGCACTAATAGGATTACCACGGTCATTTTAATAACCTATAAGAGGTTAAAATGGTAAGGATGATCAACAAAATTTCTACCCTACGTGAATACAGATACAGCTAGATGAGAAGTCCATGTTTGTGGTACATCATCCCCAATTCTAGACAGAATGGTACCCAAAACATGCTTCACAGGACTTAACTGTCTTACTCTGAGAAGACCTCTAGAAAATAATCTACAACTTCTTAATAAATTTGTTGCAGCACCTAATAATCTTTCCAATAAATCTTCCTACTCTAATCCTCAACAGTAACACACAATTTCAAAAATGTTGAAAGAATGATTTTCGAATAATTATCAAGTCAAATAATCCCTAGCCTCAAGCTCTTCTTCATCTATTTGCTATTTCAGCCTATTTTTCAAATTCTCCAAAACTAGTTAATACTCAAGAACCAGGGCTCTTATACAGACAGAAAAGGGCTTTAAATGAAACATCTACAACTCTCTACTGTAAAAACACTAATAATTTGGGGAAGACGGAGAATTTGAAACTTTGTCCTAAATGAATCTTACCTGCAGCAATCTTAGTTTTCGTCTTCTTTCATAATCTTCTTTTAAAACGGAAGCTTCCTCATTAGGACTCAATCTCAGCTTGCCAGCATTCCCTACCTTTCTTTTCATTTCTGGGTACTTTAAATATAAAGGTTCTGAAGTTAAAAAAACAAAAAAGAAAAAGAAAAATGTCTATTCAAATAGGACAGCAAAGATCAGAACAATTTTTAAAATGTATTTAAATACTTAATATTTAAAGGACTATATATACACGAAACAAATAATTCAGAAAAACTAAGTCAATTTATATTTACAAGTAGCATTTACTTGGACACAGTTTTCCCCCATTACAGTAGTGTTGTTTACCTAGAGGATCTGGGACTTCACTTACTTCTAATTGAGATTCCCAGAGTCTACCTAGCTTAAATGTAAAAAAACACAAAGACTTAAAAAAACATGTTAGCATAAATGTTCCACAATTTTACAATGTTACACTTTAGAACTCTGATAACTTGTTCATTACCAGCAAGACTGCTATAATTGCAAGTCTCCTGCTCCCTAGATTCAACTCTCAGTCCACTGTGTATAACTTGATCACCAAGTGTCCTTGTATCCTATGGAATCACATCAACCTTCAACAATTCTTTAATAATTACGATGGTGTGATTTTTAAAAAAATCAATGATCATTTAAAAAATTTCTGAAAACAATTCTGTTGTTTGGATGAGTCAGGTGTTTAGCTTCTCAGATTCTTTTAACGTTTTTTTTTTTCTTTTTTAAAATTTATGCATGAGTAGGGGAGGGTCAGAGAAAGAGGGAGATACAGAATCCGAAACCGGCTCCAGGCTCTGAGCTGGCTGTCAGCACAGCACAGAGCCCGACATGGGGCTCAAACCCACGAACGGCGAGATCATGACCTGAGCCGAAGTTGGACACTTAACCGACTGAGCCACCCAGGCGCCCCAGACCTATTCTTTTAATGCTGTTGAGATTCAGGTGTTCTCACTCTCCACCCAAGATTATAACATGGATATTCAAGAGCTTTCCGAAGTTTGCTTAAGCCCCACTTCTTCTTGAGACTCTATTTATTTTTGCCTTACCCACCATCACCTCATTCCTGACTTGCCCACCTATAATGTATATTACATTTACACTCACAAGGAGACCAATCTAATGTTGTCTTGGTATTACCATCCTCTAATTTTTCATCTACTACAGTGTGCCCTTTCTAGGTAGATTCCTAACAACTGAAGGACAGAGGTTATAGTTTTAATATTCCAAGTAACTTAACAACTAACAATTACTAGGCAGTATTTTGCATATTATAAATGGATTTTTTATGGCTAGGAGGATTTAAAGTTATTTAATAGGGACTAATAATAGGACTCTGATGCCAAAAAGAAATAATCACTTGCATTTGAAAATTTTTTCCAACGCATTCCATTCATCTGATATTCACAGGGCTTTGATAACAGTAGGTAAAGTGCTGCTGTCTTCCTCATTTTTTTGCAAGCTGGGGAGGGGCAGAGAGAGAGAGAGAGGGAGACAGAGAATCCCAAGCAGGCTCCAGGATGTCAGGGCAGAGCCTAATGTGGGGGTCTTGATCTCACGGCTTGTGAGATCTCATGAACTGAGAGATCTTAGGGACATTTAACGAATTAAGCCACCCAGGCGACCCTGTCTTCTTCATTTTATAAATGAAGAATCAAAAGTCTTTTGGGTTAAAGGACTTGACCTAAGCGACAGGATCTGTTGTAGATCCAAAGGAAAAATCTGGTTTCCTTATTCCATATGGCTCCTAACTTTCTGATATGATAAAACATGTGGAATGAGGAAATTTTGGTTTAAACTGGATTTTTTTTGTGAGTGGAGACTGATGAACAAGGAAGTACAAACTGAAAAAGAAAAAATGAGCAAGATTAAATTCAGTCCTCACAGTTATCTGAAGGTCTCTGAAAATTCCTATTCAAACCTGATAAATCTCATAGACAAAGCATCAAGGGAAAAAAAAGAACGCACTACAAAATACCGTTCATATGAAGCTCAAACCAAGCAAGACTAATCTGTGATTAGAGAAGTTAAAATAGGGGTCATCTTGGAGCACCTGGGTGGCTTAGTCGGTTAAGCGTCCGACTTTCGCTTAGGTCATGATCTCGCGGTGTAGGGTCGAGCCCCGCGTCGGGCTCTGTGCTGACTGCCAGCTCAGAGCCTGGAGTCTGTTTCAGTCTGTGACTCCCTCTCTCTCTGACCCTTCCCTGCTCACGCTGTCTCTCTCTCTCCTAGAAATAAATAAAACATTAAAAAAAACCTTTCTTTTATTTTTTAAAAAAAAATAGGGGTCATCTTTCTGGAGGTTAATGACTAGGATGGGGCACAAAGGAGCCTGCACAGATGCTAGAAATAATCTGTACTTTGATCTGTATAATGATTACACAGGTGTAAGCGTATGTAAAAATTCCTCACATGATACTTTTAGATGTGTGTACTTTATTCAAAGTTATACCTCAAAAACGGGGAGAGGGGCACACTAATTTTTTCAGATTATTTTGAGTATCTTTCATCCCATTTTCTTCAGGAGTATAGGAAAACCTATATTTGTTACTTTTACCTCCTGAGATGTGATGGAGTAACTTTTTTTCTCGCATATAATTTTCTTAACTTTTTAACTAATTTGTAAATAATTTCAGATGTAGAACTCCCATATACTGTACTCTTTCCTGAGCTCCTCTGTCAATGACAGCACAATGACCAAACCCGAGAAATTAACATTAGCCCAATACTTTTAACTAACCTATAGACCTTGTTCATTTTTTGTCAAGTATTCCACTAATGTCCATTTTCTGAACCAGGACCCAATCCAAGGACAACCCATTGCTTTCAACCATTGTGTATCTTTGGATCCTCCAAGAAGCAGAGGACAAGACAGGATTAAACCCACAAAGATTTTGTCAGGAGAAATGCCTGTGTGAGGGAAAATGGGGAGGAGCCAGTAAAAGCTGGGAGCACTTCAGACTTCCATGCAAATCTGACAATGAATGGAGAAAGGGAAATCTGGGTAGATGATTGCCATGCAGTCTAAAGGAGATTGATTTAGTAAAACCTCTGAGGAGTTCTTTTTTTTTTTTTTTTTTAATTTTTTTAATGCTTTATTTATTTCTGAGAGAAAGAGAGAGAGAGAGAGAGACAGTGTGAGCAGGGGAAGGTCAGAGAGAGAGGGAGTCACAGACTCTGAAACAGGCTCCAGGTTCTGAGCTGGCAGTCAGCACAGAGCCCGATGCGGAACTCGAACCCACGAACCGTGAGATCATGACCCAAGCGAAAGTCGGACGCTTAACCGACTAAGCCACCCAGGTGCCCCTCTGAGGAGTTCTTAAGCGAAAGTCCGGTGTTTCTCAGGACTAGGCCTGCCTTAAGGTCTGTGCCATGTTCAGTCACCGGCCAGAAGCAGTCATGCAGATGGATTTCAGAATACAGGAGCTGAAGGTCTGTGAACTACATTTTCACAATGGCTGAAACTGTCATGTCTCCTTGGACTCCTCTAATCTGGGACAGTTCCTCAATCCGTGCCTTTCTTTTCAACCTCTTGATTTTTTTAAAACTACTCGTCAGTTATAGAACGCCCCACAATATGGATTTGCTTAACCTTTTCTTGTAGTGAAACTAAGATTATGCATTTTTGGCAAGAAGGCCACAGAAGTGACGAAGCAACCTTTCTTAATGTATTAAATTGTGTTAACATGTCTTACTGCTAACTGGTGATGTTAATTTTGATCACGTGGTTGGGTGGGGTCTACCAGGTCTCTCTCTCCTTCAGAAGTATCAGTGGAGAGACAGTTGAGCCTGTATGTAAATATCATGTTCCTTATTATATGTTTGCTCCTGAGAATCCACTGATGGTTATTGTTTGAAACATTAACTGTGGCGTTTGCCAAAAAGCATTTTCTATTTCCATTATTCCTTCTGCACTTATCAATCATAATCCTACTGTAAGGAAGTTTCCCCTGCTCCCTCTCTTATTCATTGAATCATTTATTCGTACCAGTACGGATTTTTTTAAATGTTTACTTATTTTTGAGAGAGAGAAAAACAGAGTGGGGAAGGGGGAGGGACAGAGAAAGAGGGAGACACAGAATCTGAAGCAGGCTCCAGGCTCTGAGCTGTCAGCACAGTACCGCCGGGGCTCGAACTAGTGAACCCGAGATCATGACCTGAGCAAGTCGGATGTTTAACCGACTGAGGCTCCAGGCGCCCCTTTAGCAGTATGGATTTTTAAATTCTGTGTATTAATGTTATCCAATAACAGAAATGATACTACTTATCTTTTAAGATTTTGTTGGGGCGCCTGGGTGGCTTAGTCAGTTAAGCATCCGACTTTCGCTTAGGTCATGATCTCGCAGTTCGTGGGTTCGAGCCCCGCGTCAGGCTCTGTGCTGACTGCCAGCTCAGAGCCT
This sequence comes from Proteles cristata cristata, assembly GCA_017311185.1. Lineage (NCBI taxonomy): Eukaryota > Metazoa > Chordata > Mammalia > Carnivora > Hyaenidae > Proteles > Proteles cristata. Next base: position 38,046 of record JAESUZ010004739.1, read on the forward strand.
GGAGCCTGTTTCAGAGTCTGTATCTCCCGCTCTCTCTGACCCTCCCCTGCTCATGCTGTCTCTCTCTCTCCTAGAAATAAATAAAACATTAAAAAAAAAAAAAAAAGCAAAAAAAAAAAAAAGATTTTGTCCCGAGGATTAAACAGTACTTGGCATACTGTATTCACAAAATACTAGCTCTAGAAGATTTGTGTTCAAGACTCATCATGACCATTTAATGCAGGAAGGCACTGACCAAGTCACTTAAGTTACTTTGGTCTCGTTTTCTTAAACTACATTGGGAATCATAACATCTGCCCCAACAGGTTGTTCTGATGACTACGTGACTTAGTGAATGTGAAACTGCCGAATACTTTTTTAAGTATTAAAGACTCAAACGTTCCCCACTGTTTCAAAACCTCAGCTGTGGCTGGACTTACTACCGGAGAAATTAAAGATGAGAGGCACCAAAAAAGAGCACGCTGTCTGCAAGAAACAATTCTAGGAAGGGCTCTTAAACCGCCACCGGGTTTCAGGCCAAGTCCGCGGCTGAGCCGCGGGAAGAGAAGGCAGGACGCATAGAGAAACGTTTCGTTTACAGAAGCAACCGCGGAGGCCTTCCCGGCTGCCCCCGATTTGGAAGCCGAAGGACCTCGCGCGACAGCATCCCGGGAGGGCGCGCAAGGCCACACGCGTCTCAGCTCCGGGAGCAGCCTGTCGCAGCAAGGAGCCTGTCTGCGTCAGGTCGCACCTCCAAGTCGCCGCAGTCCTTACCGCCGCCAGCCCGACCCCAGGCTGGGCCCGGGGCCTTCAGGGCATCCCCTTCCGGAAAGGCGCGCCTCCAGCTCCGGGGCTTAAGGAGTTCTGCACGGCCGGGCCGCGGGAAGCAGGTGCGTCCGTCACTCACCGGCGAACCAGAACCCCGGGGTCAGGAACCACAGCTCAGACGTAAAAGGCCCCGGCGCCGGCGGCCCGCCAGCTTCCCAACAGCCGTTTGTGCGCCTGCGGGGCAGCCATCGCCGACCTCCCGTCACTTCCGTCATTCAAACAGCCCGCCAATGGCTGGGCCAAGCCGCGGGAATCGGCCTAGTCCCGCCTCCCCCGAGGGCTGCCGGGACGGCCGCGCCGGAGAAGCACGCGCACGCGCCAAACCCTACGCATTGGCCCGTTTTAGTTCTCATACCCGCTGCGGGTATGGAGTTTGCAGCCTTTCTTTCAAAGCGCTCATTTTATAGATAAGGAGGCAGAGGTCCAGAAAGGGGAAAATATTTGCCCAGAGCATTGAAGGTGACTTTAGTTTTAAGGCCCATTATGAAGATGGCCTTGGGATGTATATCCTTCTGTGCACTGACTACACAATTTGGTACCATTATGCTGCCGTGTCGCATAGCATTCATTAAAGGCCTCCAACTCTTACAACAGTGAACCGTATCATGACACTTTGTGTCTCCAGAGGTCCAATGCATGTAGAACATATTACAAATTTATTTACTATATAAACAAAAAACAACCCTGTAACCAGAGAAGGGATGAGTGCAGGTTCATATTTATTGAGCAACTATTATGTGCCAAGTACAGTGTGGTAGGTGCAGGGGAGACCAGGGTAAATGGAGTATGGCCCCTATCCTAGATTTTGTAGCCCGCAGGTAAAGCATGAAGAGTCAAAGAATTAGAAAATAGGGAGTGGTGAAGGGGTAAGTTGCTGACATGATCAGATTCGACATCACTAGGGGCGCCTGGGTGGCTTAGTCGGTTAAGCGTCCGACTTTCGCTTGGGTCATGACCTCGCGGTTCGTGAGTTTGAGCCCCGCGTCGGGCTCTGTGCTGACTGCCAGCTCACAGCCTGGAGCCTGTTTCAATCTGTGACTCCCTCTCTCTCTGACCCTCCCCTGCTCACGCTGTCTCTCTCTTTCTCCTAGAAATAAATAAAAAACATTAAAAAAAAAAAAAAGATTCGACATCACTGTTGAGAAGAGGCCAGAGAAAGTGAAGGCTGAAAACTGAAGGCAGGGAAACCAATTAGGATACTACCACTGGAAGTGAAAGATGATCACATGAGAATGGAGAGAAGTGGGTAGATTAAAGAAGCAAACGAGGCCAAACATCAGAAATTGGTTGTTACCTGGTTTTGGAAAGCAAAGGGAGGAAGAAATCAACCATGATGCCTAAGTTCTATGTTTGACAACTGAGTGGAGTGCTAGAATTCAGGAAAAGGAGCAGGTTTGAGGGGGAAGTAAGGAGTCACACTTTGAATATTTTGAATTGGAGGTTTTTATGGGCTATCTAAACAAAGAAATCAATTGCAGAAATATTTAGGAGGCAAAATTAGTAGTACCGACAAAGGATTGCGTGAAAGGTTGAGGGAAAAGTTGAGAGTGAAATTAACCTCATAGGTCACTAATAATGTTGATGGTGGTGCCACCAACCAAGGGAGAAGTCAGAAGTGGGAGTCCAAGTGGGCAAGGGGATGAGCGCAGCTCTGGGCATGTTGACCTTTACTTGCCTGTGGAACATTTAGTGATGTGCAGTAGCAGATGACTACAGTGGTAGATAGCCCACAGAGCTGGGCTACCATATACACTTGGGGTTCATTTCCATATGAGTGATAACCAAAGCAATAGTGGATGAGATCACTTAGCGAGGGTTTGCAGAGTGAGAAGAGCAATGAGCTAAGGACCAAGCTCTAAGGAACATCAAAACTTAAAGGGAGTTGGAGAAACAAACCGTCCAAGGACACAAAGAAGAAATAGTGTGACCCCCACCTCAGCTTTGCAAACAAGGAAGCTAAGTGAAGGGGAGACTTGGCCAAAAGCACATGATGTGGAAGGTGAAACCAGGACTAGAATTCACATCCTTAACCTAAATACTAGAAGTTTTCCTCCCTGCATCCCTTCCCATTTCCTGTCATATTTATCTTGATGAATAATTACATTCGTTCTAAACATATTCTTCAACATCCTCAGGATAGACTCAGAGATACCCTCTACACCCCCAAAAAAAGAGGCACCCATTATTTCATGCTGTTGGCTGGGTTTAGTGCCCACCATGCTTTTTAAAAGTACAGTGTACATTTCTCATCATAACACTTATCAGTTCTTATTGAAGTGAGCTCCACTGATTAGGCTCTGAATTCCTCAAGAACAAGTAGTGCATTTTGTTCAGTTGCTGGCCACAGAAATCTTTTTAAATGCTTGCTGAGTGTCTTATATGCTCCACTCCCCAACCTGCATCCTGGGCAGAAATTCCTCAGTTAGAGATTTTAAATTAAGGTGTGTTCTGTTTTCAATAGAAGGCAGTTAGGAATCAAAGAAAGCCCAGTGGGTTTAGAGTCAGAGTATCTGGTTTAGCATTACAACTCCGAGACTTTCTAACTGTAGGACATGAAGCCAATGAGCCCTAGTTTCTGTTTTGGTTCTCTGCTGTTGCCTGCCAAACCACCCTCGAATGCCCACAATGGCTCACTCTTCATGGCTGGCAGTTGACTCTGGCTGTCAGTGGAAGACTTAGCTGGAACTGGTGAATGGAATGCCTCTTTGTGGCCATTCCCTGGTGGGTTGACTTCTTACTAGCTGAGTTTAAAAGGGAGTATCCTAAGTGTGAGTATTCCCAGAGAAAGAAAGTGGAACATGGACGGCCTTTTAAAGACAAAACTGGGGGCACCTTGGTGGCTCAGTTGGTTAAGCATTGGACTTCGGCTCTGGTTGTGGTCTCACAGTTTGTGAGTTCAAGCCCCGTATTGGGCTCTGTGCTGACAGTTCAGATCCTGGAGCCTGTCTTAAGATTCTGTGTTTCCCTCTCTCTCTTTCCCTCCCTTACTCCTGCTGTCTCTTTCTCTCTCTCTTCCTCTCTCAAAATAAATTTAAAAAAATTTTTAAAAGACAAAACTGGTAAGTAGTCGAGTAAGTTCAGCCATATTTTATTAAATATCACAGGGCAAGCCCAGATTCAAGGATGGAGAAATGAACCCTGTCTCTCAATGGAGAGAGTGACAAATTAATGCCATTCATCACCTTTTCTTTTTTTAGTAATACTTGACGTGCCCTCTTTGCAGGCTGATTGTGAGACTCAAAAGGGATTAATCATGAGAGCATTTTGTACACTTCAAAGAGGTATAGCCATGTTTCGTATTATAGCAGCTATTTTATATTTTCTCTAGCAACTCTCTCTCCTCCTCTGGTCAATACCCAGCCCTCCAGGCCACAGAAGGAGGCAAATGACCCAGGCTGGGCAGATTACAGTCCTCTCCCTCCCTTGTCCCTGGGATTGATGAAAGGACGAGTACGTGACCTAAATCAGGCCAATCAGAATCTTTCACAGGAATTTTTCTTACTGGAGCCAGAGGAGATGAATTTTTTCCTCTCTGGGCTAATCTTAGACTATGAAACTGAAGCTTCACCAGTGAGGTTTCTGACATGTGGTAGTCAGAAAGAATGAGACTGACATTCATCTCAAACCTAAAGAATCCTGAGTGTTCAAGTCCCTGGACACAATCCATTCTCTAGTTTACTGATAGGAGCTATTAAATCTCCTTTTTATTTAAATTGCTTTGAATGGGAGTTCCTTTTTTTTTTCTTTTCCAAATTGAAAGAGGCTGTAGGTTTTATTTATTTATTTATTTAATTTTATTATTTATTTTTGAAAGAGAGAGAACACAAGTCAGGGAGGGCCAGAGAGAGAGGGAGACACAGAAGCTAAAGAAGGGCCCAGGCTCAGAGCTGTCCATGCAGAGCTTGATGCAGAGCTCAAACCCTCAAGCTGAACTAAAGTTAGACACTTGACTTGCTGAGCCACCCAGGAGCCCCTGATTTTTAAGAGATTTTTAAGAGTAGGCTTCACACCCAGTGTGGAACCCAACGCGGGCTGAACCCAGGACTCTGAGATCATGATCTGAGCTGAGATCAAGAGTGGGACACTTAACTGACTGAGCCACCCAGTCACCCTTGTAGGTTTATATTTAAATTCTCACAGACGGACAACATCTGGGCATCTTGGGAAATAGTATAGAATATTAGTTAAGATCTTGGACCTCGAGTCCCACTGCCTGGATTTAAATTTCTGGTTCAACAACTCTGTGACCTTGAACTAGCTCCTGAACCTCCTCAAAAGTCAATTTGCTCAGCTTTAGAAAGGATGTGGTGATAGTACTCAAGAGGTTGATGTCGGGTTTAAAGGCTTTAAGACAATGCCTGGCACAAAGTAGGCGATAATGTTAAGTTTTTTGGCTTCTATTTTAATACTTTTATTTCAGACAACAGGAGGCAAAAACAAAAACAGAAACAAAAGCAAAAAAAAAACACTTTTAAATGTATTTATCAGTGTTTTGGGCTTAATTTTAAATTAGGTTCTTTTGTATTTTGTGGGCCCAGGTAGAGGTATGTGTATTTAGCTTCTCAAGTGTTGTTCTGCCATCAGGAATGAAAGCTAGTGTGCAGTGATCAAGAGAAAGAGGTGCTGTAGGCCATGGTGACTTTAGTTAGTTTAGTTAGTTAGTTTAGTTAGTTTAGTTAGTTGCTGTGTGATGCTGCCCCTCCTCAAAATGCAGCTGAAGCCCTCCAGGATTGGAGCCCTTTAAGACATTTCTCAGATGGTGAAAATTTTACTGCTCTGAATGCACATGAATCTTTGTCCGCATCCAGGATGAGTGTAACGTCAATTGCTGTGGTGGGGAGTGGGGGAGGAGGGGGCACTCTCAATAATCCTCGCATGTAAAATCCAGAAGAAAGGGAATCTCTGCAAGAACAGAAATAATCAACCATCTTATCATCTGCCAACTACTCTCTCTCTTTCTCTCTCTCTCTCTCTCTGGCATAAAAACCACGAGAGTTTAACACGTGATAGTATCTCAAGAGGATCATTTAGAGCTGCTACCAGCAATGAGATTAAGAGTGCCCAGCAGGAGAGGAAAGATGGGCTAAGAAAGGCTTTTAAAAGCTATAAATATTTTTTTAAGGTGTGCGGGTAGTTCTGGGGTGGTGAGGAAGTAGGCCATTTATTTAAGGAGAGTGAGAAACGAGAGGAGAGTTTGGGGAAGTTGATTGGTCTTGTTTCATATATTAAGTTTTTTTTAGCACATTGCAAATACAGTATTTATTAATATACTAATGTTTATTAAGCCATTAGTGTGTAGACTGTGAGTTATATACTTAAAAAGAGAGAGAAATCTAAATAAAAAGTTGAGGGTGGGTGGGAAGGAGATTACGTCCAACCCATAAAAGTACATAGCAGTTGAGGAGGTGATGTGGGAAATGTTTTGCAGCTGGAAGCAGAAGATGGAGGTTTGAACAAACTGGTAACATCTCTGAGGCTCAGCCTCTACCTATAAAATAAGATAGAAATACCCAACATCTATTGGGCACTCTGTGTGCCAGGAATGTTAGTACCCATCCTATCTTATGAAGCAGTTATGAAGACTACCTTTTTAAAAGTTAAGTTGTAAATATCCTACATAAAAGCATATACATAACTGTAAAAAATAATACTACAGTTTGGCCACCAGTACAGTTTGGGGCAGGCAACTTTCACACTATGCTTTCTTTGTTACTAGCATTTGACCTGCTTTATTTTTTTAAATGTTTATTTAATTGTTTTGGGGGGCATTAGGAGAGGGAGAGAGAGAATTCTAAGCAGGCTCCACACTGTCAGCACAGAGCCCTACTCAGGGCTGGATCTCAGGAACCATGAGATAGTGACCTGAGCAGAAATTAAGACTCAGACTCTTAACCAACTGAGTCACCTAGGTGTCCCTGACCTGCTTTACCTGATTTAGCTTTATACATGCAAATTGGCACTATTTGGTCAGAGTTCCCTTCATCCAAAATTATTTCTGTTTACCTGTGAACGTAATCTACACCTTTGCTTCCCAAATTTAGGTCCAAAGATCAGAAGCATTGGCATCACCGAGAAGCTTGTTAGAAAGGCAGATTCTCAGGATCCATCCCAGAGCTACTGAATCAGAATCTGCACTTGAACTAGATCTGCAGGCAGTCATACACACATTCAAATTTGAGAAGCGCTGCTCTACACAGGGCCCCATGGGAGGTGAAGTTAGGACAAAGCAATTTATGTCCAAGTAGGAATAGAAAAGGGGAAGCAAATGGGTCCCAATATGAATAAGTGATAGAGGCAGATCATGACACTGTCTAAAATGTGGATTGTGTCAGGCGGGGATACTCACCACTATACTAACGAGGCTTGTTGGGATAAGCACTGGGTGTTATGTGGAAACCAACTTGACAATAAACTATTTAAGAAAATAAAATAAAATGTGGGTTGTGTTTTATTTTACCTATGTAGACCTTGGCCACTTGCTGGGACAGATAAGTGGTTGGTTGAGCAAGTACACTGGATTTGGAGTTCTTACCCTAGCTCTGATATTTATTTAGGAAATCAGTCACTCTGAGATCCCCATTTTACAAATGGGGAAGCCAAGACACAGAGAGGTCACATCCTACAAAGTGAGTGCAACAGATTTCCAAAGTAGGGCTTTTTATTCCAAAGTGAACCCTCTAAGCTTGATGCTATACTATATATTTTGGAATCAACAGATCCACTGATGGTATTTCATAACTGACATTGGGTTCTGGCAGACTCCTCAGTGCCAGTATCATATTTCCAGATCTTGGTGGTACTGCTACCTGTTGCTGTTCAGAGTCATTCTTTTAAAAAAAAAAATTTTTTTTAATGTTCATTTATTTTTGAAATTTTTAATGTTTTATTTATTTCTAGGAGAGAGAGAGAGAGACAACGTGAGCAGGGGAGGGTCAGAGAGAGAGAGTCACAGACTCTGAAACAGGCTCCAGGCTCTGAGCTGGCAGTCAGCATAGAGCCTGATGCGGGGCTCAAACCCATGAACCGCGAGATCATGACCTGAGCGAAAGTTGGATGCTTAACCGACTAAGCCACCCGGGCGCCCCTAATGTTCATTTATTTTTGAGAGAGAGAGAGACAGAGTGAGAGTGGAGGAGGGGCAGAGAGAGAGGGAGACACAGAATCCAAAATAGGCTCCAGGCTTTGAGCTGTCAGCACAGAGCCCGACATGGGGCTTGAACCCATAGACTGCGAGATGATGACCTGAGCCAAAGTCAGAAGCTTAACTGACTGAGCCACCCAAGTGCCCCCCATTCCTCAAATTCTTAACAACTTTCAGTATTAGTTTGCTAGGGCTGCCGTAACAGAGAACCACAAACTTAGCAGCTTAAACAACAGAAATTCCTTGTCTCACAGTTTTGGAGGCTAGATGTCTGAGATCAAGGTGTCAGTAGGGCCATGTTCCCTCTGAAGGGAAGGAGCTGTTCCGCACCTCTCAGCGAGCTTCTGGAAGTTTCTTGACTTGTAGAAGCATCACCTTGATCTCTACCTTCAGCTTCACATGATGTTCTCCCTGTGTGTGTCTCTATGCCCAAATTTCCCCTTTTTATAAGGACACCATTCAAGGACACCATACTGAATTAGGGGCCTACTCTAATAGGGTCACATTTTGAGGTGCTGGGGGTTAGAACTTCAACACAAGTGTGCTTGGGGGATACAATTCCACCTAGAATATGTCCTCCTGAAGCTGGTGCAAGGGTGTGAAATACATGAAACAACATGTCATTGGCTCACCACTCAGGATTTCACAGGATAAAATCACAGTATTACAGAGGTGCAAAGTGTGCAGGATTCCTTATTCCTTAGCAGTGTGGAACCGATGTTGTATGACGTCCAGGACTGCTCTCCTCTTCCTAGCATGCCTCTGTGCTGCTGGCTTATAATACGAGCATCTTGGTGAGAAGGATGATTCCTCAGAGTGTCGAGACAAGTATATGTTTGATATGTAGTGGGATACAAATGCCCTCCCCTTCTTTTCCACTTACCTACAATCTACCCATGTATCAAGGCTAAGGTAGTATTTTTTTTAATATTTCTTTTTCATATTTTAAAAATGTTTTTAATTTCTTTCTGAGAGAGAGACAGCATGAGCAGGGAAGGGTCGGAGAGAGAGGGAGACACAGAATCTGAAGCAGGCTCCAGGCTCTGAGCCACAGAGCCTGACACAGGGCTCGAACCCACTAACCGTGTGATCATGACCTGAGCTGAAGTCGAAGGCTTAACCGACTGAGTCACCCAGGTGCCCCTTTTCATTTTTTTTTTTTAATTTGAGAGAGAGAGAGAGAGAGAGAGAGCATGTGAGTGAGTGCGGGAAATGGGCAGAGAGAGGGGTAGAGAATCTTAAGCAGGCTCCATGCTCAGCACAGAGCCTTAGGCCGGGCTTGATCCCACCACCCTGGGATCATGACCTGAGTAATCAAGAGTTGGAAGCTCAACCAACTGAGCCATCCAGGCACCCCTAGGCTACAACATCCTAATAGCTACCGTTTTATCGAGCCCTTATGTTGTACGGAGTTACATGGCTCAAGTCACAGGCTGAGGTTTTTACCCAGATGTTTTTAACACTAAAGTCCATATTCCCATTCTTCTTTGTTTATGCCATTGTTTTCCACTCCACCTTAATCACTCAGTACATATTTACTGAATAGTTTTGTAAACAATGCTGTATAATTTCTGTGTTTCTCTTCTGGCCAGCTGTGATCTGACTATATCCCAAACTTTCTCTGCTTGACATTAACAACCCTTCTACCTAGTTTTGTGATTATTTTATAACTGTGCCGTATCCTCTGGTGGATCGCAAACACCTTGGAGGAGACCTCCATGTCTAATTTATCTTTCAGCCTGAAAGAGCTGGGTAGAGCACAGTGTTCAAACCACTGATGGTCCTAAATATATATTTGATAAACAAGTGAAAGAATGTACATATCCATAGACATTAGACTTTAGACTGTTTCCAGCTCTGTGTTATGATTATTATATGATCTAGCTTCAGAAATAACTGGGCTTTAATTCATTGGTTAGCAAGGGGTCTTTTCCCTGTATTTCTGATGTGATAAAACTTTAACCATGAGAGTTTTTCCCTGTCTTACCACTTTTTATTTGTAAGTGAATGGCATTTGATGACTCAATACTCGGTCAAATCAGTGGAGAATGACTTTGTCACCACTTCAAGCACACACCACTTACAACAGAACCACCTTCTCTGGAGCTTCTGGGGCCCCTTCCAGCAGTTTCCATTTCTCTCAGACCATGTCTGTGGGTTCACATTTGGGCATTTGTTGACTCTTCTGTAGACAAAGCCCTTATACTATTTCTGTGAGTTGAGTCTCATCTCCAATAACTTTCCCTAGATTTCAAGCTTCTGTGTTCTTTTTTCTCCTTTTCTTTCTTTTCCCTCCCATCTTGGCTGTGAAGACTTCACTGTTGGGATTCTACTACTGGGATTTCACCCAAATCTGTTGGTTTACTCATCTTACATTCTCTCTCCTCAGTTTTTTCAAGAGCCTAAGAACTTCATAATCTATCCCCTGATGTCATCAAGCCACCAGGTCCAGGTCAGAAGAGGCATACATACCCCCTTTCTGGTACCTGTCCCCAACTTCAACACTAGTCACAAACATACCACGTTCAGGAAGACTTAAAGGAACAAACAAAACCATTACATGATCTGTGATTTGCCACGTGTTTCACTGAGAGTATAATTATCACCACTATGCCCATTCTGCAATGAGAAAGCTCATGCTCAAAAAGACTAATTAGCTTGTCTGGCATTACACATCTTATCAATGGGAAGAGTAGCGTAGGTCCTTCACGCCGGCACGAATGCACACTAACATAGTAAAGAGAGTCACCTTCCAGGCTAGTTAAGTTTTTCATTCCTTTCCTTCAAGACCAAATTTGTAGTGTTACTACATCAACTCCTGTTTTGAGGTATTACTCCTCGGTAGACAAAAAGAAGCATTTGAGGGAATCCTGCCTTCTGCTTTTCATCCTTTGAATAGCCAGCAGCCCCCTTTATGGTTCGCCTGTATGGATAACTTCCCACAGACTTTCCTGACCCTTATCTTACTAAGTCTCATACCTCTGGCTGTCCAATCCAAGCTCCAAGGTTCACAGGCAGACCACTCCTTGAAGGCATAGGCACAGATTTGCATTTTCAGAAGGTCCTTCAAAGCCTGAACCCAAGGAAGTGAGCAATGAGCCCGTTTTAGGCACTTTCTCGCATTTACATGGTGGTGGCAGGACAGAGGCTGCACCTTGGATCTTTCATTTTCAACTCCAATTTGCGGCAGAAAGTTGTAGAAATTCTTATGTCTGCCACTAGAGGGCGGATTTGTCAAATTTTGAAGTGTTTGTAGGCTATTGAGAAAGTAGGAAGTTTTTCTTCCTTTCACAAATCCCCCTGCATTAGACAGAGAAGAGAGCAGGGTCACCACTGATAGGAAGAAGCGAAGGCAGCGCCAGTGTTATTGATAAGAGTGGGTCCCCTTTCATCCAGATGGCCAACAGACACATGAAACAATGCTCAGCATCCCTCCTCATCAGGGAAATACAAATCAAAACCACACTGAGATACCACCTCACGCCAGTCAGAGTGGCTAAAATGAGCCAATCAGAGAACTCTAGATGCTGGCGAGGATGTGGAGAAACGGGCACCCTCCTACACTGTTGGTGGGAATGTAAACTGGTACAGCCCCTCTGGAAAACAGTGTGGAGGTTCCTAAGGAAACTAACAATAGAACTCCCCTATGACCCAGCAATAGCACTGCTAGGAATTTACCCAAGGGATACAGAAATGTTGATGCATAGGAGCACATGTACCCCAATGTTCATAGCAGCACTCTCCACAATAGCTAAAACCTGGAAGAGCCTAAGTGTCCATCAACAGATGAATGGATCAAGAAGATGTGGTTTATCTATACCATGAAATACTACATGGCAATGAGAAACAATGAAATCTGGCCATGTGTAGCAACATGGATGGACCTTGAGGGTGTTATGCTGAGCGAAATAAGTCAGGCAGAGAAGGACAAATATCATATGTGTGCACGTATAGGAGGATTAGGAGGAACTTAACAGAGGACCAAGGGGGAGAAGAAGGGCGGAAATGGTGGGGGAAAGGGAGAGAGGCAAACCATGAGAGACTCTTGAATGCTGACAAAAACTGAGGACTGATGGATGTGGGGGGGAGGAGGGGTGGGCATGGAGGAGGACACTTGTGGGGATGAGCACTGGGTGTTATGTGGAAACTAATTTGACAATAAACTATTTGTAAAAAAAAAAAAAAAAAGAGTGGGTCCCCTTCATCATCTTCTTCTCTAAGTGTGTATAGCATAGTCAGACTGCCCTAGGGAAGCAAAGCGGTAGCACACCAGGTCATAATAGCCTAATATACTAACCATATGCCCATATGCAGGCACCATACTAGGCGTTTTACCTACATTATCATCTTTGATCCTCACAACAGACTTCTGAGGAGGGGGCGCCTGGGTGGCTCAGTTTGTGAACATCTGACATCAGCTCAGATCATGATCTCACTGGTTCGTGGGTTTGAGCCCCAGGTCGGGCTTCGAACTGACAACAAGGATCCTGCTTTGGATTCTGTCTCCCTTTGTCTCTGCCCCTCCCCGGCTTGTGGACATACACTCTCTCTCTTTCTCAAAAATAAACATTAAAAAAAAAACAAAACAACCCAGCCTTCTGAGGCAATTTTTAACTCATTATTTTATGAAGAAACAAGCTTATTAAGATTAAAAAATATTGCTCAAAAGCAAGTAGCTAATAAGTGATAGATTTGAACTGACATTTGTGGGAAAGGAGTTAAGTGGGGGAAAGAAGTCTTGAAAGGGCCTGAAATTCAATGGTCAATCACCGTTCAAAGCCTCTAAGAGGGCTTCAGGGCAGGGCTTTCTCTGTCTTCTGGTGGGAGCTCTAAGTGGAGAAAATACCTTTAAGCAAATTACATGTGTTCTTTGTAAAAAAAAAAAAAGTTATCAACACAGAATATCTAAAGAATAAGGCAAAAACCACCTTCAAATCTTATCATCTAGATAAAGTATTTTAAATCATTTTTAGTCAGGATCCTACTATACTGCTATGCGTGTGTGTGTCTAGGTATGTTAGCATGTAGATAAGTACAGGATCCTCACTATCAATGTTAATGACTGTGTTTTGTTCTATTGGACCTAGATCCCTTAAATCACTTATCCAGTTCTAACTGATAAGCTTTTCATTAATTTCCATTTTTTTATTATAAACAATTGTGTGACCATTTTTTGTGTCTATTTCTAAGAGACAGTCACTTTTGTTCATTGGATCCCGTCTTATCTCTCTGAATACCTTTGTCATTTTTCTTCTCTGCTGTATCATTTATAATAGCTCCATCTTTTAAAAAAAATCGTCCCAGATGCCACTCCATCTGTAGCTACACCCTGTTCTCATCTTTACCTAGACATTCAGAAATTCTTGAGAGCACTGTTTATACTTGCCAGCCTCACTTTCTGCTCACCCTGCTTTCTCTTGAATCCACTCCAATCAGGTTTTCCTCCACAAACAGCTCCTGTCAAGGAAGACACTGGTCTCAGAGCACTGTCTTCTCAGGGTCCACATCTTTACCCCTCCGCCACTCTGCTCCCGTCTCACTGGCCTCCTAACTGGACGGCCTTCATTACTACCCTTCCCTCTGCCTGGAATCATCTTTCTGCAGGTCCCCTTATACCCTGCTTCTCTACTACCTTCAAGGGTCTGCTCAATGACTCCTTGTCGGACACGGCTTTCTAATCACCCTGTTAAGAGCAATACTTTCCATTGTCTGTTGTCCTTACCTTTTTTTTTTTTTTGCCCTGCTTTATTTTTTGTATCATTATCATCACCATTACCCCCGCAACACACACACACACACACATCAAACACATAAACAATTTGTCATTTGTCTTCCCTGACTGTAATGTATGCTCCTCGAAGGCAGGCATTTTGTCTGTTTTCATTTGTCTGTTTTCATTTCACTTCTAACTCCTAGTCTAATGCTTGACAACCAGAGGGGCTCAATATATATTTGTTAAATGGATGAATATTCATCTTTTAGCACAATTATCTCCTTAGGGTAGATTTCTAGGAGTTGGATTACTGACTCAAAGGGTATGAAGATTAGAGTCCCTGGATGGCTCAGTCAGTTAAGCATCCGACTTCTGCTCAGGTCATGATCTCATGATTCATGAACATGAGCCCTGCTTTGGATGAGCCCCGCTTCTCTCTCTCTCTTTCTCTGTCCCTCGTGGGATTCTCTCTCCCTCTCTGCCCCTCTCTCACTGGTGCCCTCTCTCTCTCTAAAAAAAAGTATGAATATTAAAGACATATTTGACACATTTCATCATTATTTGACATATTTGACCAATTTATATTCCCATCAGGATCTGACAGTGCCATTGACTCAATGCTCATTAAAAAGGGGTTTGTCAATACTTTTCATCTTTAGTAATCTCATAGGGAAAATATTTTCTTTTCACTTGCATTTTGGGATTATTTGCATATTTTAGGTATTGATTTATTGACCATTTGTACATGAATTGTTTGTGTGAATTCCTAGGTGATGTCCCTCGTCTAGATTTCCATGACGAGTATTTCCCTTACTGATTTGTTTCTTGTGTATTCAATCTTTTTTAAATTGCCAATATTTTTTCCTGTTTCTTATTTGTCTTTCATCCTTGTTTTAGGTGTTTTTGACAAAAATAAGTTAACAATATATTATGCAGTCAAATGTATTCATTTTCCCTGGTGGGTTTTTATTTCTCCAATAAGAATATAGTTATGTAATGAATATTTGAACACTGAGCTTGCTCAGGCTTTCTTAGTAATGTTTACTCAGGATATTCTTCTTTTGGAGATAAATTTCTTGCTAAAGTATTATGAATCCAAGTAGAAGGAGGCGGTACTGCACTACCTGGCCCATCAGACACGTGTTACCAGGAACCTGGGAAGTAGGAACATTAAATCAAGGCAAAGTGCCATGAAACCCATTCCCAGGGGAGTTCACAGAAGGATAAACTGCCACAGTTGTTAAATATCTATGCATAAAGCAGGTGCCAGAGAGAAAACCTTGCGAGGCTTCTGGAAACCGTGCACTTACTGTTTTGCTCCAAGGTGACATGTGCAACTGAGCATAAGTACATGGTCCTGGAGAATCAGAAAGGTTTCCCAGGACAGGTGTCCCAGATTGCAGAGCCGTGTAAGCAGTAGCTATTTCCTCCCTGTCAGCGATGTTGACAGACATCCGTCTCACCACAAAGTGGTACTATACTTGCGCACTGGGCAGGTGTCTTCCCAGCCACCCTCACTCTGTGTGCATTAGGACTAAAGATGTCCTTAGGAGCAGGAGCAACCTTCAAATTAATGTGAGAATAGAGCTTCCTACCCATTGTGCCATGGGTGTGTTAAGGGGTACTTAGGAATTTCTCCCCCGACCCCCACCGGCCCTCAAAGCTGCTGGTATGGGGCCTGGGTGGCCTGAGTCCCCACAGCTTACTCCCTGAAGTGCTGTCCATGCACTGGCATCATCCGGGAGCTTGTTCAAAATGCAGCCCTTCAAGCCTCATCTCAAAATCTACATTTTTGCAAGAGACCTAGGTGATTGCCTGCCCATTCAACTTTCAGAAGCCGTGCCCAGGACAGTTGATCTGGGCTTGAACAATCCCATCCTTTTATCACACTGCAATGTGTAACTATTATCATTATTTGCTTCTTGATTGTGAAAACATTTGGAGAGCACTGACTATTATCATCAGAGCTGGAAAGAATGTCAACTAATGGTGCTGCTGCTGCTGCTGCTGCTGTTTTCTGGAAAAGCGTGGACACTAGCTAGCCCTTGATTTTGGTTGCTTTGTCTTCTTCTCTCATTGTTCACATATAATATAAGGCTTGTTCCTTTCCAGTGAGAATGTAGGACTATTTCCTTTTATAATATCTCCCTCCATTTTTTTTTTCTGCATAAAGCAGTGTTTTGTAAACTTTGCATTGGAATCACTGGGTGGGCAGAGGTATCTTGTTAAAATGCAGATGCATATCAGTAGCTCAGAAATCCTGCATTTTAATCAAGCTTTTGGGTGATGCTGATACTGCTTGTCCATGGACCACACTTTGAGTAGCAAGGTTATAGGCATTCCTTTGAATCTCATAACAAGCTTATGAGGTGGGTAGACTAGATGTTATCCCTGTTGGTTATAGATGAGCTATTTGAGGATCATAGAGTTAAAATATATGTCTAAGATGCCCTGGCTATTAAGTGATGGAGTTGGCTGGCCTGTGGTGTTTGCTTCTTGTGGCCCTTTCTTCCTTTGTACCTTAAGGGACAGAAAGGAACTGAGACTGGCCCTACAATGAATTGCTAGAACATTCTAGGGGCTATAACCAACCAATGTTCCCCCTTTTCTCTATTAATGGCCAGGATTCAGGCAGTACACTTTAGACTGGCATTGTAGAGTCGGTGTGTTGGGGCTGCTATAACAAAATATCGTAGACAGGGGGGCTTATTAACAGCAGAAACTGATTTCTCACAGTTCTGGAGGCTGAGAAGTCCCGACAAAGACACCAGCAGATATGGTGTCTGGTAGAGACCCTCTTTCTGGTTCACAGATGGTCGTCTTCTAACTGTATGCTCACATGGTGAGAGGGGCAAAGGAAGTCTCTGGGGCCTCTTTCGTAAGAGGCACCAATCCCATTGATGAGGGTGCCACCCTTATGACCCAATCACTTCCCAAAGGCCCAATTCTAAATACAATCCCCTTGGGAGTTGAAATTTCAATATAAGAATTTTGGGGAAGATACAAACATTCAATCTATAGCATAAGGAATAAGAGTTTTATACTGGGGGACAATTTGACGTTCTCTCAGTGGATGCAAAATAAATTTCATCAAAGATACTTGTAACTTTAGATACAGGATTTCTCAAATCTGCCTCATTTGCTGCACTTTATAAAATTTTTTTAATGCCATTTATTTTTGAGCAAGTGAGAGAGAGAGAGAGACAGACAGACAGAGCATGAGCAGGAGAGGAACAGAGAGAGAAAAGGAGACACAGAATCCACAGCAGGTTCAGGCTCTGAGCTGTCAGCAAAGAGCCTCGAGGCAGGGCTCGAACTCATGGATGGCGATATTAAGACCTGAGCTGAAGTCCGATGCTTAACCAATGTATCTACCCAGGCGCCTTTCGTTTGCTGCACTTTAAAAACATAGATTCCTAGTTTACACCATAATAATACTGAATCAGAATCTTTGGAGATGGGAGCCCAGGGATTCACATGTTTCCAAAACACCCCAGGTGATTTTAATGGATGATCAGGATTTAAGAAACAACACTGCTCCATCTTTTCATCCTTTCCCAGTGAATTCTTGTACAGTCGCCCTAGCCTCTCCTATCCGTCTTATATATTTCGAGATCCCCAGTGGATGCCTAAAGTCACAGAGAGTACTGAACCCTACATATACTATATTTTTCCTGTACCTACATACCTATAATAAAGTTTAATTTATAAAGTAGGCACAGTAAGAGATTAACGACAGTAAGTAATCATAACAAAAATTATGACAATATACTGTAATAAAAGTTATGTGAGGTGGTCTCTCTTTCTCAAAAGATCTTATCATACTGTACTCACCCTTCTCGCGATGACGTGAAATGAACAAGCCTAAGTGATGGGATGAAGCAAGGCGAATGACGTAGGCACCATGACGTGGCATTTGGCTACTATAGTAGAAAGAGGATCACCTGCTTCCAGACCGCAGCTGACCACAGATAACTGAAACCCTGGAAAGTGAAACAATGAATAAGGGGGACAGTTGTAATGGAATACTTAACATTTATTCAGAATTTACTCTGTCGGGCAATCATTCCAAGTGTGGCCGGGGGCGGGGACCCGTAGCATTGGCTTTACCGGGGAATTTACTAGAAAGAGTCAGAATCTCAGGCTCCGACCCACATTCCCTGAATCAGAATCAGCATTTTCAAAAGATCTCCAGATGATTCCTATGCATGTGGAGTTGGAGAAGTACTGCTTTACATGCACAATCTCATTTCATTTTATCTCTCCATCACACTGCGGGGCACTTTTTCAGATGTATGGGCATTGGGGTCTGAGGGGATTAAGTAACTTGCCCAAGGTCACATAGCTAGGAAGAATCAAACTAGGTCCCATCTGACTCTAGAACCCAGGCTCTTAATATATACTAGTGATTTTCACAACTGCATGGGCCGCTGGTTTCCCTAGGATGCTTATTAAAAATAGTGATTCCTGTACTTCCTTCTCTGAGATTCTGATCCAGCCCATCTGGGGTAGGGCCCAGAAATCAAGATTTGAATCCACGCATCTCAGGGAGTGTGAGACATGTGGTCACAGAACACAATTTGCAAAGCACGGTACTTTACTATACTTTCTGAATGAGCTTTTGGGGAGAGAACCACCTTGTATTTCCGAAGCACTTCAAAATGAGGGCTCAGCTGACTGTGATAAAGACTTTTCTTCCCACCTAGATGGGCCCACATTCCCTGGAAGCCTCCGGAGCCCATGCCACGGTTCAGAAGAGAGCATGGAGAACTCCCACTACAGCTCGACACGTGTACCAAAGCAGGGTTCGGTTGGATGCCAGGCACACACTGAGGCTAGGGAAGATCTGAGATCTATTTAAGAACAAAAGCAAAGGCTTGTTATTTTTCACAATCTACAAAATTGCAGGCAGGGGTGTTGGTTACCTTTTAAAATTTTTATTATGATTTCATGTATAATTTAGGTCACTGAATGGCTGTAACTCCTGCTAATAAATTGTGTACACTCTGAACACAATAAAAATCAGCCGGCGCAGCAGAAACGGGTGTGTTCATTGCTGAGCCCTGGGGGCATGGCTGAGCCCTTGAAGAACGGCGGGCGCTGACTAGCTGTGTGGGTGCCGAGGCTCTCCTCTCCAACTTTATTTTAACAGAATACCTTTTTGGACATATTTTTAAAAAGTTTTTAAACTTTTATTTATTTTTGAGGACAGAGAAAGACAGAACATGAATGGGGGAGGGGCAGAGAGAGAGGGAGACACAGAATCTGAAGGAGGCTCCAGGCTCTCAGCTGTCAACACAGAGCCCAACATGGGGCCCAAACCCACGAACGGTGAGACTATGATCTGAGCCGAAGTTGGACGCTTAACCG
Organism: Proteles cristata cristata; assembly: GCA_017311185.1. Classification (NCBI taxonomy): domain Eukaryota; kingdom Metazoa; phylum Chordata; class Mammalia; order Carnivora; family Hyaenidae; genus Proteles; species Proteles cristata. The sequence goes on from JAESUZ010004739.1 coordinate 57,077, forward strand.
GCTGAGCCACCCAAGTGCCCCAGTCATACTTTTAATTGTTTTTCACACAACACTCTTCTAAAGAGCTCAGGGTGTAACACACATACACACACATGCACCCACATTCACATTTCCTTCATTTGATGACTTTCACAAGTGAACACAGGACTGACGCATGAACAGGGGGACTAAAGGTGAAGAAGGGGAAGGAATAAGCATATTACTTGGTAAGGCTCACCATTCTGAGTCCATCCATTCATTACTTTATTTCACAGCCTGTATTGAACATTCATTACACTCTGAGCCATCTGGTAGCTACTGAGTCTACCACGGCGTCCATCCTCCTGAGGTGTGGGGTGAGGGAAGGAAAGAAAATACTGAAATACACAATTTTAACACATTAACTTAATGAAGGAAAGCCTCCTTAAAAGATATCTTTTTGGAATTTATCGGTTGTCCGTAAGGAGGAAATGCAAGGCTTGAAAAAACAGTGAGCAGCCCCTATTTTGGGAATGCCTTCTTACTCAGCGTCAGACGCACCACCCAGCAAGTCTCTGAACAGTTACCCGAGACTTACAGGCAAGGAGCGGGAGCCCCAGGAAGGTACAGATGTCCTCAAGGTTACACTGGGGGCACGTGACATAATCGAGACGTATGTTTGTCAGATCCTAGAGCTGTGGTCTTTTGACCTTGCCACTTTATTTTTATGGTTGAGAAGGTGATAAAGAGAAGAAAGGAAAATCTATACATGAAGAAAACTTGACATGGAAAGTAACACTTCTAATGATTACTGCTGGGTTCTTAGAGATTCATCTCTGTAGTGCTGGATAGAGTTTGGTAATTTTCTAGACAAGTAGATGGTCTGGGCAAGGCCAGGTAGGTGGTTCTGTCTTATAAAGCCTGAAAGAGACCCATGCCGTGACATTCCTCCTTAGCTTACCCAAAGGGGAACTTAGTATAATGTAGGGTTCTAGATTCCGGGATGAGACTTTGTTAAGGGACTTAAACCAGACAAACAGATGAAATCTAGGGATTCAGAACATTACATACTGCTGCCCAGGTGCTGAATCATCATAGAATACGCGAGTATGTTGCTTTTCCCTGGCTGATGGGTCTGTCCTCTCTTTCTGAATATCACGGTGTCTTGGGGCTAGAGCCAAGTCTGGCAGTCCATTTGGCAATCTGTCTAAAGTTGCTGTGAGTGGTAGGAATCCAAGGGGGTGTGAATCAGTTATGCTACAGTAACAAATAGGACTCCCCAATCCCAATGCTTATGATAACAAATGTGTATTCCTCACTTCCATACGCTACATGGATCAGCTGGCACTCTGTCCCACGTCTTCATCTTGAGACCGGGCTGATGACCCTGCCTCTCCCTGGAACATTTCCTGTCACCGAGACAGAGGGGAATGTTCCTAGTGTCACCTCTGCCTATTTTCTGTAAGCTAAGTGAGCCTATAGCTACTCTTGAGTTCCCCAGGGCAGGCTGCTATAATCCTCTCTCGTGGGGAAGAATCAGAAAATAGGGTGATGAGTAAATCCAATCTATTACAATGAGTAGAATTCTGAGACTCAAATTCAATCTCTCAATTCAGAGGTTAAGAGCAGTTATTCTTGGGGCGCCTGGGTGGCTTAGTCGGTTAAGCGTCCGACTTTCGCTTAGGTCATGATCTCGCGGTTCGTGGGTTCGAGCCCCGTCGGGCTCTGTGCTGACTGCCAGCTCAGAGCCTGGAGCCTGTTTCAGTCTGTGACTCCCTCTCTCTCTGACCCTCCCCTGCTCACGCTGTCTCTCTCTCTCTCTCTTCTAGAAATAAATAAAAAATTAAAAAAAAAAAGAGCAGTTATTCTTAGGCCAGAATTGGGAGGAAAGACCAGTGAGGCTAGAATCCACCAGAACTGGAGAAGCACAGGAATTTGGAGCAAGGGTAGGGTCAAGGGCGATTGCTGTGGATACCCTGGATCATTTGTGTCCATGACCAGTGACTGGCTGGGACATGGAGGAGCTGGCTGGCTGATTTAAAGGTTCACAGATGTGCAGGCTTAGGGGACAGAACCCATTAGGGTCCATCAGGGACATGTGAGCTATTCATTTTGTGTTTGCTTGCAGTCAGCGCTGTCCTCTGTAGTCTGATCTTTAGCTCTCCAGACACTGGCCACCCTGGGAAAACTGAGGCAGCATGTTACACCACTAAAGGATTCTAGAACACTTCCCATGCCTATAGCCTTCAAGGATCATTTTTAAAACTCTGAATACTTTTTTCTTTTTAAAGGTAACTTATATTGGACAAAAACCTTCTAACCCACTTTAAAGAAGTTTTCGATAAAAAGATGGTAGTACAGTTAGGCAAGGCTTGCAGATAATTACTTGTCTGCAGTAAATAATGATTTACAATGAGCAACAGTCAGGATTGCTAAATTAGCTTTGTTTGTTTTCCCACTTTCTGGAGCAATATCAAGCTGAACTCTGCCACAAAGAGGAAAAGGCAAATAATTGGCCCAAAGAGGGAGGTAGATCAGGCAAAGGAACACAGGATCCAATTCTTCTCCTTTTAGACCTGGAGAAAAAGTATAGAGTGAATTCGGCTCAGCACTCTCTACACACTTTCATTTAGTGTTCAACTCACTAGTTTGGGAGTTTTACCTCATGTGAGGCACCCAGTGCCCCCTCGCATCCCTACTCAGGTAGTAGATCTCAAAGGCAGGGACTCAGCCTCCAAAATTATCTCTTTTCTCCACCCTGGAAATTACCATTCAATTCCCTTGGTTGGGAAATTTAAGAACATTACCTGAGGAATCCATGGATAGACTAATTCAGACTTAAGTGCCAGAGAGTAGTTAATATGTTCACCTTTTCTGGGAATGTTTGTATTTCAAAGCTTCCCAAGGACAATGTTTTGGGGAAGCAAATACCTCCAGAATGGTGGAATAGGAGGCAATGTGACTTGTCAGAGGAGCTGCCTTAGGGGACTTTTATGGATTAGTCCCAGTCCCTTCTAAACAGCCTGTGTTTATTACACCCACTAGTGTTTGTTAGCACCTAGTTTGACATGCAATTCAAGCAGCCCAGAAGCTAATGGCTTCTGTATAGCTCAGGGCCATTTTCAGCTCAATAGTTTGAATGTCAAGTGTCTATGCCTGCATGGCCAAAAAAAAGTAGTGTTTATAATGCCATACATATTATTCGTCTCTATGATGATAAAATAAAATCGTGAACTCCCAAGCACTTTTCCATGGATTAACGTAGTTAATACTCAAAGAATCTATGGTGGACCAGACAGGTTTGTTACTCCCCATTTTAAGGATGTAGAAACTGTGATTTGGAGACATTAAGTGACTTATCTAAGGTCACACGGCCAGTTCATCTTCCCATACCTGTGCCAGTGCTTTTCCTCCATGAAATGCTACTCCTTCAGCCTCTAGCCCTGCCTGGACTGTTGGTGCTTAGAGTGTGGAGCAGGCAGGGCAAAAAATGCAATATGGTGGGGATGATATCACCAGTCAGAGCCCCTGCCCGGTGTCTGGCCCCAGCGAGGATCTGGCCAGTGTTTTGCTGCAGAACATCACCTCAACAGCAGGGGTGAGGGGGATGGGGATGTTTCCTATATTGGTATTCTGCATCTGTGTACGAATTGATTTCTTTCTCAAAGGGTTCCATCTGCCTTCTATCTAATTATGTTACTAGTCTTTATCCCAGTCCTTTGTGGGTTTTTATCCTTGCTCTATAGAAGTGCAGGTTTCCAGGGTTACCAGAAATCCATAGATTGAAGCCTTTCTCCAGCTTCCTTGTAGAGGTCCTCCTTGGTGAAAATCTTACTTTTTTGTCATCTTTATAGTCTGGATGCTGTGTCTCCCACCACTTTTCTCTTTTACTTCTACTTTCAGTTTCTCTGTTAAGAATATTCCCTGAGAGCTGCTTTGTGCAAAAGAGGATGCTAAATAAATTATAGACACCATGTCCTCAAACAAACAAACCTATAATAAGGTCAATGTCATGAGGCAGAAAGTGTTCTGCTATTGGAGTCAGCAGATCTGGGATAGTCTCGGTTTGTCAATAAATAACTGTGTGGTCCTGACTGAGTCCTGGACCTAACTGCTCCCATCTGAGTCTCAATTGATGCATCCGTGAGATGGGGAAATAACTGCCACAGTGGTCTGTGACGATTTGATTAGAAAATTCCATCAGACAGGGCTCCTGAGACTTCATGTCACAGGAGTCACCTGAGGGAAATGCAGATTAAAAATGCAGATCTGGAGTCTCTAAGTCTGAGGTGCTGCCCGAGACTCTGATTTCCACCAAATTCTCAAGTGATGGGGCCAAGATTGAGTACCGCTGCCTAAGGAAGTGTTGGAACAGCAGTGACAATCCCTCACTTCAACTTTCTTGATATTGAAGACCCTCCACAAAGTGGTATTTAAATGTGACATTTATTGTTTTCCCTTATAACAGAAGTAATGGGTGGTATTTGTGGACACGGGGCTGACTCACATCCCAACACTTCTCTTGGCTGACATTCAGGCTGATTTACAGTGCCAGGGGCTAAAGATCTGAAAATATCCCAGCATCCTACTGCACAGGCAGCTAAATTAAACTCAATATCCAGGACCTGCGTGATTAGAATAATGAACTGTTCCAGTCTACCTCGAAGACCTGTTGGTGGGGGAGCATTGTAGGAGCTGGAGGAAGCCAAATTTGGGAAGCAGAAACTTGCTTGAAGTTTGATGGATTTTTGACCCAAAGAAAAATATACTCTTTTCTCATTTGGAGAAAGTCTTTCTCAAAGTCTTATTATAGTCAACACCATGTCCCTCTGTATTTCCAAACTCTCCATCCCACCCCAGGGACTGGGCAATCTTGGGAAGGGTTGTAGTTAACCATGCTGCTAACCCAAGACTTTGTTGCCTTCAGAATGATGACTTAAAATTGCACAGTGTCTTACGGTTTCAAAAGCACTTTCACCTACATTATCTTTTTTGATCTGTACGACTACCCTTTAAGCCAAATAATATCATCTCCATTTTCAATTGTGGAGAATTTATATGATGTGTCCAAGGTCATACTGAAAGTGGCAGAGCTGGAGGGCAAAACCATTTTATTTATTGCTCCTTCTAGAATCATATATCTATCCTTGTTCTAGGGCAGTATATTTTCCATCCTGGACTCAGAAGCTTTTTAAAAATACTGATTCTTAGGTCTTATCCCAGATCAATTAAATCAGAATCTTTGAAACGAGGCAATATCCATCTGCATTAAAAAAAAAATTCTGAGAGGCACCTGGATGACTCAGTCGGTTGAGCGTCTGACTTCGGCTCAGGGCATGATCTCACAGTTCATGGGTTCGAGCCCTGCATTGGCCCTGTGCTGACAGCTCGGAGCCTGGAGCCTGCTTCAGATTCTGTGTCTCCCTCTCCCTCCCTGTGCCTCTCCTGCTCGCACTCTCTCTTGCTCTCAAAAAAAAAATCATTAAAAAATATTTTTAAAAATTCTGAGAGTGATTCTCATATGCATCCAGAAGTGAGAAGTCACTGCTCTGGTAGAAGTTTTCAGGACTGCTAGAGGGGAAAAAAACATGTCATCAAAAGGGAGGCATCTCTATGCAGAGGTAGATACGGTCATAGTATTTGATTCTTTGTACATGTGATTTCTGGCATCTAGCTCAACCCCTGGCAGAGTGGGAAAGAAAGAACCAGTTACTGCACCCCTACTATGGGTCTGGTATCCTGCTGGTCATTTAACTGCCCTACGCCTCAGTGAGATCAGTACCACTACTTCATTTTCCTGACGAAGGCTCTGGAACACATCCAATTTAAATGATTTATTCAGAATCATCCCACTTGTAAGTACCATGGCTGGGATTTGAACCTACAACCTGCCAGTGCCAAAGCCCAGGTGTGTTCTATCATACCAGCGGTTTTAAACCCTGGCCAAGACCCTGATTGCCTGGACTAGAGTAAGGGCAAGACATCGGTATGTTTCAGAAGCCTCCCAGACGATCCTAATCTGTAGTCAAGATTGAGAGTCACCGCCCCTCACCACTCTGCCTTTCCAGAGTGCTTACAGTGTATTTGTTTAAGGTGAAGTGTCCTGGGAAAGGACTTCCTTAGGCACGTAGACACATACGTGGGCCTCCATCAACATGCACATCTCTTCCCACCCCTCCACCTAAGTTAGAAGGGGCAAAGTCTTTCACTCCACAGTGAACACTTTTTGGAGTAGGAAATCCAGTCACCTAAGTTTACATATCAAGCCTTTCTTGAGAACTTGTGTCTGAAGGCTTGGGGGCATGAAGGGGGTTAGAAAGTTGAGTTGGAGGGGCCACCTGGACATCTTTACAGTTTTACTTGGAGTCATTCTGCACCAGGAAGCAGCCAGTCTTGGCAAGCGGAGGTGATCATTTAGACTAGACTGTAGCATGACTGGCAGATCACTTGGAGGTTTGGGAAATATCTGATCAACTCTCTGGATCTGGGCATGATCTCTGTGAGAATGGATTGATGTGAGGCAAATATAACAGATTTTCCCCCTGGGATTGGGTCCTGGCTCCACTAATTCAGTGGGTCCCCTGTACATGTGTGATGCTGTCTGGGTTTCACGGAAGAGGTACATGCATTTCAGTCTCAGGTAAAGTGATTCTCAGGCACTGTTCCTGCTTCCAGAAACCACAGCCATATCATTGTTACAAGATTCCAATTCAGTGCTGGGGCGCCTGGGCGGCTCAGTTAGTTAGGCACTGACTTCGGCTCAGGTCATGATCTCACAGTTCATGGGTTTGAGCCCCACGTCGGGCTCTGTGCTGACAGCTAGCTCAGAGCCTGGAGCCTACTTCGGATTCTGTGTCTCCTTCGTTCTCTGACCCTCCCCTGCTCATGCTGTCTCTCTCTCTCTCTCTGAAATAAATGAAACATTAAAAAATTTAAAAAAAAATCCAATTCAGTGCTTCAGAATTACTCCTTAGAGAGAGAGAGGGAGAGAAGAGAAAGTCTTGCATCTCCCCATTAATATTCCCACCATGTTAGCAGAAAACACAATATAATTTTTACATCATTGTTTGAAATTTGTCCAAATGAAAAATTCTCAGTCAATTCCATTCAATTGTTTGCTCTTAACCTTAGCCAAACCTGAGACTCCAACCTCTGAATACTAGACTATTATCTGAGGGTCACAGCTCAGTGACACCAACCTTCAGAAAGGAAACCTTAAGATCCAGACTCTATCGGCTCCAAATTAATTTATTTTTGGCCAAACATGATATGCTTCCTAAGCAGAAGGAGAATCATTGCTTTAGTTAAACATTTTGGGTCTCCTAAGCCCACATTTTAGAAAGGCCCCCTAACCTCTGTTAATGACATTTGAATTCGATTTGATAAGTATTAATTGAAGGAATACTTAACTGGAAGATTCATAATGGAGTGAAACAGAGCCCTAATCATTTGTTCATCAAACATTAATCAAGCTATTACTACGTACCACGTATCGGCCTAAGCCTGGGGGTATGGAGATAGGTAAGTTGCTGCCTCCAGCCTAGTGGCTTCTAATCCAGAGGGAAGACTGACAGTATTTCCTCAGCATCCCTCTGCAAAGTAGGACCAGGATTTTTATATTTGGTATACATACCAGGAGAAAGAGAAAGAAGTCAGCTCGCATGGGCTGTCCCCTATGCTGGCTTCCCTGCTCCTTCCTCATGCAGACCCTAGCCACACAATCAGACATTAATAAACCCAGCTTGCTATAGTTCAAAACATTTAGAAGTCTTTAGCTGCAGTACTTTTTGGACCTCGTCAATGTGTAGTTCAAGGTAGACAGCACTTGCTGACTTCCTCTGTGCCGTTAGTTCATTTTATAACTAGGGGAGAGGCCGAGACTCACTCTGACGTGGTGACCTTGGTTGGTCTCTTAAAGCCACAGATGCCTGTTTCTGGATCCCAAATCTTAAAGGGATTGGTTGGTTGGGTAATTTCCCCATTTTCCCATTCTTATCATGTAACTCACTTAACTGAGGCAAGAATGCTGGATCTTGACATTCCACCCAACAAGCCATAAACCCGGACTCCATCAGGCCGAGGGGAGGGAAAGGTAGGAAGTGTTTGAAGTCTGGGCATTAGCCAGATCACTGGGTGGGGCTGAGCCGAAAACCTGCGAGAGTGGGATATCAGGGGATAGGAACAGCCAGAAGTCAGCCGTCCCCAGATTCCAAGCAGGGGCCAAGGAATGAATGCATCATTTTGGTTAGAAGTAGGCTAAAAGTGAAAAGCCCAGGGAACCACAAGAGACCAAGGGGCTCTCAGCTGCCAGGGTCAGGACAAGCTAGAGACCTCAGAAGTGAGGAAGCTCTGGCTTTCCTGGCAGAAGTGATGTCACCATTTAGGTGGATGTATGCCCATACATGGGAGTTGGAGGCGAGAAGGGAATGTGGCTGCTTCGGGCAAAAGAAAGTGGGGGCTATGGATGGTTCAGAAGCTGTTTCTATTCATTGAGGCAGAGTGAATTCTTCTCTCTCTATTCTTAACCTTATTGTCACACTTATATTTGTGTGTGTGTGTGTGTGTGTGTGTAATATATATATCAACATGCTACTTGCCCAGCGGAGTTTGAAGCTTCCAGGGGGAAGGTCTGCAAGCTTGCGCCCATAGATTTGGCACACAACACATGTTGTTGACTTTACCTGACTTGTGATCCAGTGTTCTTTACTGTCGCCCCAAGGTTTCAACATGGATGCTCAAATCCACAGAAATTACATTGTTAAAAACTATCTGGATTCTTTTTGTTGCTGTGGTCTCAGACACAAGGGTCACACTGGCATGAAGGTCAGCGGCATGATGTTAGAGACCTTGCGTCTATGTTCCGTCCAAATACCCTAATGAAATAACATTTATTGAGAACTGGTGCAAGGTTGGCCATGTGCTCATGGTGCTAAGCTCTGTTAATGTACTTGGAGTATCTGTGAGTCTCTGTTACCATCCCCTCAGCTGATTAAACAAAACTGCCCCCAAGGATGCAGTTCTCTCATAGCTCCAGGCCTTCTGCTTCTTATTTGGATCTCTTTTTCTGGGCTGATGGTCTCTAATGAGGTATGGCATTTATTTTTTCTGATTCCTATACACTGTGATAGAAGGCAAGCAATGTTACTGGCTGTTCTGTCTTATGTGTTTTTGTAAACAAGGGAAAAAGAGAGGAAGAGTAGAAAAAAGAAAGAGAAGGGCGTGCATTGTGGGAGAAAAGAAAGAAAAAAGCTAATAAAAATGGAAAGAGGGTGAGGGAAAGTAAGAAGGAAAAATGATGTGAATCTTCTTGACAGTTTTGAGTTTTGCGTTGTTCAGAAAGCTGTTTAAATCCTTCAGAGTTTCTCTTGTACGCCAGTCCCCTGTTAGGACTTGAAACACTGTTTCTGCCTAGGTACAAGCTATAGGAAACTTAAGTGATGCAAAGATACCTATCCAGATCCTTCTATTTACGTTCTCTGTGGTGCACACGTTCCTTAGTAGGGTGATGTGTTTGAAAACCAAAGATGAACTCGGTATTTTTTCTCTAGGATGCAATCTCTGCTTGTAGTTTTGTTTCATTGTGTGAAGGCTTACTTGGATGGCTGAGAGGACAGTATTTCAGTTATTTATTTTCAGTTCATTGATTAGCCAGGGGGCAAGGGGAGGCAGATGATTAACTTTCTTATGTCTTGAATAGCTTTGTACATTTTGAAGACAGAAAAAAACGTCCTTTTCTCCTTCTATTCTGTTGATAGACAAAGGCCAGCCCTTGTTTCCATGCCCTGTTCTGCTCTGGAGAATGCCTACTCCCAACCCTGTGCAGCCTCCCCGTGTGATGAGGTCTTCTTTTTGGTTCATTCAGCAGGAATCCACCAGGTATGTCTTTCTGTTCTCCTTTCCGGGGAGTGTTTTCGTGATGCTCCCGTTAAAAGATGAAATAAGCCAAAACACAAAGTCCGAGGAAGAAGAGAAGTAAAATTCTGAACAGGGAAATCTATGGGTGTCAGGGCTTCCGCATGTGTTTGTGATTACGAGTGTGTGTGTGTGTGACGTGCGCACGTTGGGGGAAGATGTGATGATAGACAGTGAGGAGGAGGCAGTGCTTGGATATTCCCAGTGTTCTGCTTCCCTCCATCCTGAGATGCCCTCCAACCTTCCCTCCCTGCCCTCCCACACTCCCCATCCCTCACTCCAGGATAAAAGTGGGGTCAGGAGAAGATGCAAATACCATGTCACCCGGAAAACTCTTCAGTGAATGTGAGGGTCATGCAGTAAGCAACCCAGAGAGGAAGAGAAGGGAGCATTATGATGAGATTAGGACTGTAGGCATTAGGGGCGCCTGGGTGGCTTAGTTGGTTAAGAGTCCGACTTTCACTTAGGTCATAATCTCACGGTTCGTGGGTTCGAGCCCCGCGTCGGGCTCTGTGCTGACTGCCAGCTCAGGGCCTGGAGCCTGTTTCAGAGTCTGTGTCTCCCTCTCTCTCTGACCTTTCCCTGCTCACACTGTCTCTCTCTCTCACCTAGAAATAAATAAAACATTAAAAAAAATTTTAAAAAGGAGTGTAGGCATTAGACACAGCTGGGTGTGAGCCCCAGTGTTAGAACAGGTAGCCAGGTAGTCACTTAACTTTGCTTGTTTCAGCTTTCCCATCCATAAGTGAGAATAAATTGGATTATTTAGAGCCTTCAGAATGCTATACATTTAGTAAAATCTCAATAAATGTTAATATTATTGGCACAGAATACCTGGAGTGCATGAGTTTTGAAGGACGAGCTTTTATTTGAAGACACACAAGCAATGATTTGGCAGCGGCATGATGAACACTGACCCCAGGGGCCCACCGCTCTTGAGTCGGTTCTGTGGGCAAATGCAGGACATGGGCGGATGGACTGCCTGCATTCGAGAGGACTTCAGAGAGGTTAGGGGAGAGGCAGCTGAACAGTTGTCGAGGATCCTCTTTTTAAAAAATCATGCCTGACATCTTAGCTTCAACTAGATGACCCTCAAGTTCCTTTAAAACCCAATTAAAAGAGAAAAAAGTAATACACGTTACAAAATCCAAGCTCTGTAAGAGAATTTAAGGACAGTGACAATCAAGTTCTGCCTCCGCCCCCCAGTCTTCCAGTTCCTCTCCCCAGAGGCAACCACCACAAGCAAATTTTTTTTTAATGTTTATTTTTGAGACAGAGCGCATGCACGTGCAAGCAGGGGGAGGGCCAGGGCCAGAGGGGAACGGAGTACCTGAAGTGGGGTCTGTGCCAACAAGCAGCAGCCTGATGCGGGGCTCGAACTCACCAATGGTGAGATCATGGCCTGAAGTCGGATGCTTCATCGACTGAGCCACTCAGTCACCCTACAATCAATTTCTTATGTATTCTAAATGTTCTGGTCTGTGAAACCCCTTTCACACTTTTCTTTTCGAGAACTTCCACATACTGTCACAGCTGGTCCGATTATGGCCCAGCCAGGTGCTCATAAATACAGCGCACTGTGCTTTGGGGAGCATTTAACTAACACAAGAATGTGGGATAGATAGGAACTAAGAGTTGCTGCGAGCGGGGCGGCAGGCAGCCGAGGGTCCTGCTCACGGGCCAAGATGGCCCGCCCACCGGCTCTCCTCTCTCCAATACCCTCCCTTCCTACAACTCAGACCTCAAGGAAGCGCGATAATTCTAATTTCTGCCAACACGATGGTGAGGAGAAGAGAGGCAGAAGAGCATTCATGCTCAGGAGTTAGTGGGCAGAGGAATGGAGGGGTGTTTCCTACTGTTTAAGAGGCTGGGGAAAAGGTCTATTGGGTCAAGAGAAGGAAATGCTTGCTGGAAAGTAGAAGGAAATGCAGGGGACAGAGTGTCACTCACGGAGGTTGGTGAGAACAAAGCTGGAAACAGAAATGCTTTTTCTTCTGTTGCCCCAAACTACCTAATCTTATATTCTTGCCAAAGGTGACTTCATTCCTTCTGCGATTCCACATGGCACTGTCTCCGCCCAATGATACAGCATTTCTGGGCTGTTCATTTTGTGAAGAAGCCCTCACAGGACTGGTCTGATTTCACTTTCCAGCATGGTCTGATCTCACTAATTTTATAAGGTCAACTCATTAGAGGCCAGTTGGGAGAACCCAGAACAGACTAATAAATAGTCTGCTAAGCCATCCATTTAAAATGACAATAATAAAAATGTTATGAAACATCAATATTTGCACCGCGGTTTATGATCGCTTTTAACAAGCAATTCTGCTGTGATCTTTGAATGATTTCCTTTAGTAGATGACTTCCCTGTTGTCAGCTTTGATCTTGACTCAATATGATTACACGACCTCCACCACATGTGTGCTTGAGTTAAAATGCCTTTTGGCTTATTTCCACAACTGAACTCAAGAGTCAGACTCCTTACGGATTTTTATAAGTGGTCATCACCTCTCTGCATGATTAGGGGTGAAGGTTGTTTCTGATTTAAATTAAAACCCACTTTGGGGAATGACTAATTCAGGCCCTCCAAAATCCATGTCTGGGCCAGAATTATCTAGGTGGGGTCTCTGGACAACTATTGAGTAATTACCTAACTTACTTTCAATTTTATTTTTTGCCTTTTAGACATAGACTTAGTAGGCTGCAAAAAGTCCTTAAAATCAGGATGGGTTGGGTAATCGAAAGGTTTTATTCACTTTTTGAGACTCCGTTTTCTCATCTGTAACCTGGGGGTGATAATAACCCCTACTTCTCAGAGTTATACATAAGACATACATGTATATGTATGTGTACGTGTACATGTATATGTGTGTATATACATATGTCTATATGTGTCTTATTTACATAAGATATTATATACTAAGTACCTAGCATTGTAGTGCCTGGTATGTTACCCATCATTATAATTCCTATGCAGTTGTCCCCTGTAAGATTTTCCCAAAGTTCCTCAGTCAGATGCATAAAAACAGCAGGCTCAGTTTGATGTTTCCCTATTTTGAGATATCTTTTTATAAAATTCTTTTTAATGTTTTATTTATTTCTGAGAGAGAGAGACAGTGTGAGCAGGGGAGGGTCAGAGAGAGAGGGAGACACAGAATCTGAAGCTAACTGTCAGCACAGAGCCCAATGCAGGGCTCGAACCCACGAACTGTGAGATCATGACCTGAGCCGAAGTTGGACACTTAACCGATTGAGCCACCCAGGCGCCCCTATTTTGAGATATCTTAACACAGTTTAACAGGTACCTGTTGATCATATAGGCAGCAATTAATCGGATTGTACGTACCATCAAGTGATCTTGCTCCATAGGTTTCTTTTATGTTGTTGTTCTGTTTTTGCTTATCTAGTTTCATTGACGCAAATCTTTTACATTAGGGGCTTCGATGGGGGGATGAGTGTTCTGTCTATTAAGAGGTTAACTTAAGGGGTGCCTGGGTGGCTTCGTAGGTTGAGCATTGGACTTTGGTTCAGGTTGCCATCTTGCGGTTGATGAGTTTGAGCCCCATGTTGGGCTTTGAGCCTGGAGCCTCCTTCGGATTCTGTGTCTCCCTCTCTCTCTCTGCCCACCCCTCCCCCCCCCACTCATGTTCTGTCTCTCTGTCTCAAAAATACATATAAACATTAAAAAAAAGAGGTTAACTTAAAATTAGCTATGAAGCCTCTTTTTTCCTGAAATGATAATTGTCTATTTGTTCCCCAACAAATACTCGGCGTCTCTTACCACCCCTCTCTCCCATTCCTTCCTAAAAGTGTTTATGATGGCTTATAAGGGTTCTGGAATATAAAGAGACATTACTCTGTAGGAGACATTACTTAAGGATAAATCAGTCCCAGGCACCTCTTGCCTTGCTGTCTGCTGTGTGGTCGCCAGTAGCCGGCCCAATTCAGCAGCCATTGCTGATGAAGCCGGACACCAGGGTGGGCCAAATGCTGGCTGGCTGGAGCCAATCAGATTCTCTCTTCTGGGAGAGAGACCGTCTTTAATGTCAGTATGAGATTTCCACGCAGAAGCTTTCTTTGTCAGTTCAGTTAGCTTGAGTGGGTCCTGTTCTTTACAACAAAATAACCACTGATGAAATCTGAATATTGGATTTGGTTCTAAGCTTTCCACAGGATATTCAAGGCCAGGAAATGCAGAGTAAGCTTATTTTCATACAATACCTCAGTTACATTTTCAAATAACACGTTCAATCTCCAGGCACCTTTGCAGGTGAAGTACCTCTAAATTTTAAGCAGCAGATCCAATTGTTAGCCTGAAAAGAAAATACAATAAATCTACAGCAGAAGCAGCAAAAAAATATTGCAAAACACCAGGACAATAGTGTATTTGTTATAATTTTTTTCAGATGAAGAGTCTGATATTCTCTGGTGCATTTAATTTGGACACAAAGCCATGTTAGTCAGCATATTGTTTTTATTTTATTTTTTACTTTTTTAAATTAAAAAAATTATTTTTTAATTTTATTTTTTTAATGTTTTATTTATTTCTGAGAGAGAGAGAGAGGGAGAGAGAGACGGCGTGAGCAGGGGAGGGTCAGAGAGAAAGAGGGAGATACAGAATTTGAAGCAGCCTCCAGGCTCTGAGCTTAGCTGTCAGCACAGAGCCCAATGCAGGGCTTGAACCCACAAACCATGAGATTATGACCTGAGCTGAAGTCCGATGCTTAACTGACTGAGCCACCTACGCACCCCAAAATTAAAAAAAAAAATTTAATGTTTATTTATTTTTGAAGGAGAGAGAGACAGAGTATGAGTGGGGAAGGGTCAGAGAGAGAGAGGGAGACACAGAATCCGAAGCAGGCTCCAGGCTCAGAGCTGTCAGCACAGAGCCCAATGTGGGGCTCTAATTCACGATCTGTGAGATCATGACCTGAGCTGAAGTAGGACACTTAACCTACTGAGCCACCTAGGCACCCCCATACTGTTTTTAAAAGTAATTCACATTATGTTTAAAACTAAGTTTATCCTATATTTTTTAGATGTTTCAGACACCCTTCGGTATAATGCAAATGTGAAAACTTCTCCTTATAGGTTAATAAGAATGTCATGAGCTAAAGTGGAGTATTACCCTTCAAGTATTGATAGTCTGCACTGAGAAAGAAATTTATTCTGAGCATCTTCATAAAATCTCACTGGTTAACATAGTGAACAATACCTTCAACTACATCTTTGTGTTAGCTCTAACACAGTTTCCTTGTTCCTTGTATTAATCTTCGGACACAGGCAGATGGTGTTACTCAGGTAATTCAGGAAAAGCCCGTAAGGTGACAAAGGGGGCAGTGGGCACCGCTCTCCTTTCACTGACCTTCTTCGGTGCAGCTTGCCATCTCTTACTCAATTCATCTCAAGAAATATTGACTGAACATCTACTTTGTATACTGTTCTTATTGCTAGGGATATATATGTAAATAAGGTAAGTCCCCGCCTTCGTGAAGTCTAAAGTCTGTCAGGGACTGGAGACATTAGCAAGAGAACACAGCTGCGACATCTAAAAAGCACGTAGGCCTTCTTATGGGAACTTCACACCCACCATCTCTGTTAAGTAGATCGTATTATGCCCATTTCAGGGCACTGGTGCTCAGAGAAGTTAGGTCGTGCACATTCGGGATTTGAATTCAAGTCTGCCTGATCTGATCGTCTAGACTTCTGTGCTATCCAATATGGCAGTCGCTAGTCATGTGTGGTTATTTAAGTTGAATTTAGGGGCGCCTGGGTGGCTCAGGTTATGATCTCATGGTTTGAGGTTTCGAGCCCCGCGTCGGGCTCTGTGCTGACAGCCAGCTCAGAGCCTGGAGCCTGCTTCAGGTTCTGTGTCTCCCTCTCTCTCTGACCCTCCCCTGCTCACTCTCTCGCACTCGCTCTCTCTCTCTCTCTCTTTCAGAAATAAATAAAAAACGGGGCGCCTGGGTGGCTTAGTTAGTTAAGCACCCGACTTTTGCTCAGGTCATGATCTCAAGGTTCGTGGGTTCAAGCCCCTCATCGGGCTCTGTGCTGACTGCCTCCTCAGAGCCTGGAGCCTATTTCAGAGTCTGTGTCTCCCTCTCTCTCTGACCCTCCCCTGCTCATGCTGTCTCTCTCTCTCTCTCTCTCTCTCTCCTAGAAATAAATAAAAATATTTTAAAAAAAGAAATAAATGAAAACGTTAGCAATTAAAAAATAAAGTTGAATTTAGAGCAATACATATTAAAAAATTTAAAGTTAGTTGCTTTGTCTCACTAGCCACATTTCAAGTGCTCAACAGCCACATGTGGCTAGCAGCTAATGTATTGGACAGTGCAGATTTAGGACATTTCCATCATCGTAGAAAGTTCTATTGGTCAGCACTGGTCTAGACTCTTTTTTTTTTTTTTTTAACATTTATTTATTATTGAGAAACAGAGAGAGACAGAATGAGCATGGGAGGGGCAGAGAGAGGGGAGACACAGAATCCAAAGCAGGGTCAAGGCTCTGGGCTCTCAGCATAGAGCCCAATGCGGGGCTCATACCCACAAGTGGTGAGATCATGACCTGAGCCGAAGTCAGACGCTCAACCAATGGAGTTACCCAGGTACCCCTGGTCTATACTCTTAAAGTGAAGGATTGACTCCATGTCAGCTTCAACATCCTAAGTCCAGAATAGATTTCCAAAATCCAGGAACCACTATAATTGGCATTGGTTCTTTGCCCTGAGCCATCAAAAAGGAAGCTCCTGAATGGGGAACCTATGCTGCCCTGCTTTCCGAATGTTGCTCATCTTGAATGTAGATATGTGGAGGTGAATTGGAGATTTTTTTAACAGCAGAAAGTGTGGAAAATTAAATGAGACAATAAATAGCATTCCTCAGTGTCAAACCTGGCACATAGTAGGCACTCAGTAAATGCCGATGTGCTATTAAAGAGTGTGGAACATGATGTCATGGGATGCTTTGAGGCCCAGTTTATCTCTTTCTAACCACATGGCCTGGACAAAATCAGTCAATTTCCCCAAACCCCAGTTTCCTTAATTATAATTAGAGGTAATATCTGACCTCCTATCATGGAGGGTGGCGATGAAGACCATAAGCTGACAGATATGAAAACGCTCTGTAAAGGCTTTGTAAAATAAGATCTTATTTCTGCCCTCCTCTGTGCCCTGGAAAAAAAAATGATTAAAATAATGAATTCCCAATCTGAGCTTGTTTACCAGTGATTTGCCTCTTTTCCCTGAAACTAGAGGACAGAAAAGATATGGCTTATCAAGGGTCAGAATTACATGAGATTACTCATTTTACTGCAGTAGAAAGAGGAAAGAAAGCACTGGGGGACAGTGTGAGCCAGAATAAATCTTTGCAAATCCCCTAGCAGTCAGGGCCAGGGCTGTGAAGACCGCCTGGGTACACGGGGAGCAGATGCTATCCTTGGGTCTCGTGTGAGCAAGACTCTATAGGCTTCCGTGGAGGGCTCCAAGTGGACCCAGTTGACCCCCCATGACTGCCTAAGGGCCCGCACACAGTCGTGGAGAGCAGCATGTCTCTGTCCTCTCTTAAACAGAGCTGTCTCCTGAGAACCTCCAGGCTGCAGACTGCCGGGTATACAGGAGAAATGAGCCACATTAAATCTAGCTCTTTCCATTCAAGATGAAAAGCAACATTCATACAAAAGCAATTCAGGTTAATTATCATTTCATGAGGAATTTTTAGCCCTCTTTTGAAAAGGCTTGTTTGGACAATTCCTTTTTCCCCATGTCTACAACTCACACTTGTAACCCTAAAGCCAGAAGCCAGGCTCATGTCCCAAAGGCCACTTCCCTCCATTCGTGCCCCTGAGTCACCCAGATGGTCATTTCTGTGTCATGCATCCTTCCTCACCACTTCCCAGCCTTGGTATGGGTCACCTGTCACTGGGCTGTGTACCTGCCCCCTGGGGGATAGTCCTTGTAGGATACTGCCCCTTGTGTGGGCATCCACAGAGGGGTATGACTGGGCAGTGTATCCACCCCCTCTACTGTTCACATCTTTGCTACCCATGGCACCATCACCAAAGGGTCAGTGAGTGGGTGTGTCACACATTACCAAAGAGAGCTGGTATAACTAAAGGGAATTATAAAAAATAGGGCATGAAGGGAAAAATATCTTTTTCTTTTGATGTTTGTTTTTGAAAGAGAGAGAGCGAGAGAGAGAGCGTGCACAAGTGGGGGATGGGCAGAGAGAGAGGGAGACACGGAATCTGAAGCAGGCTCTAGGCTCTGAGCTGTCAGCACAAAGCCTGACCCAGGGCACAAACTCACAAACCATGACATCACGACCCGAGCTGAAGTTGAATGATCAACTGACTGAGCCACCCAGGCACCCCAAAGGGGAAAAGATCTTAAAGAAAACCACTAAGTGACTATCTTGAAAGGCAATGGAAAAGCATGAACAAAGTCCACTCCGTCACAAGGGGACGCTCAGGAGCACAGACCAGTTTCCAGCTGTGATCTCCGTCCTAGGTGGAGCACACTCCTTAGGTGGAGCATGTTCTTCTTCAAAGCTTCCAGGTCACAAAGTCATCACCCTTTGGGAAATCCTGCCCTCTCCTCTGAGGGGTTTTCTGGACCCTCCCTGACCCCTGAAAAAGATGGAACATGGAAGTCCCATCAGTACATTTCACAAACTCTGAGTTGCGTGGCCTAGTCTCAAATTCAATGGAATAGTTCACGATGGGCGTTAACTGGCCCCCTCAAGTTCTCTTAGCTGAGACGAGGTGCATATGGGCCTCTTCACTCCTCTGAGTGATCTATATATAACTATTAGACTTGCACACTAACAACACATACACACCTGTCTAAATCCACATCAAAGAAACAAAACATTTCTGATTGCAACATGGCCCACTGAAATGCAATGACGACAGTACATTCTATCATTACACTGAGTTTCGTCACTCTCTCTAAGGTCCTTTCCCTGTGCTTTCTTGGTACAGAGGAAGCCAGACTCATGATGGTCATCTACTGCTTAAAGGCCATCACTTGCTTCCTCAGAACACCTTGCCAGAGTTTGAAAATTAAAGTTGTTCAGGGGCTTCTGGGTGGCTTAGTCAGTTAAGTGTCCGACTTTTGCTTAGGTCATGATCTCGCGGTTCGTGGGTTTGAGCCCCGCGTCGGGCTCTGTGCTGACTGCCAGCTCAGAGCCTGGAGCCTGTTTCAGTCTGTGATTCCCTCTCTCTGACCCTCCCTGCTCACGCTGTCTCTCTCTCTCTCCTAGAAATAAATAAAACATTAAAAAAAAAAAAAGAAAATTAAAGTTGTTCAGTTTTTACTTTTGGGAATGCATCAGTTTGCTAGACTCCTGTAACAAAGTGTTGCAGACAGTGTGGCTTAAATAGAAGAACTTTATTTTCTCTGCTCTGGAGTTTGGAATTCTGGGATCAAGGTATCCGCAAGGGTGCTTTCTTCTGCGGCCTCTCTCTGTGTCTTCACATTGCCTTCCCTCTGTATTGGTGTTCTAATTTCTTCTTCTTATAAAGACACCAGTCATATTGGATCAGGGCAAGTCCTAATGAACTCATTTTAACTTAATTACCTCTTGAAAGGCCCAATCTCCAGATTACAGTCACATTCTGAGATTCTGGGGGTTATGACTCCCACATAGGAGCTCCGGGGTGAGGGGAGACCAATTTTGCTCATTCCATTCATTTAATCCAAATGCATGTAATCTGTAATCCAAGATTAAATGCTCACACTGGATATTTTTCAGGGTGCCTCTGAAATCAGTGGCAGGAGGTGCCATCATCCCCTGGTCCTGGTGACCTCCAGGGGCACAGAAGGATTAGAAAGGGGGCAGAATTGCTCTGGTGTCTTCACAAATAGCCAATTCATCTTGCACAAGACTCCAAATCCTTGTTCTCACCAGCAACATATCACTGAATGCCAATTCTCCAAGAATGCCAGAAGATTCTCCATGACCTCTAACATCAATTTAAACTTGGATAATGAGTTTTCCTCTCTCTCTCTCTCTCTCTTTTTTTTTTTTTTGCTGAAACAATGCTCTGCATACTATTGCTCCCTTAATAGAAAGCCTTGAATAGAGCTCTGGAATCAAACGGACCTGAACTCGTGTGTTGGAAGCCTCACCCACACTAAGAGTGTACGTATGGGCAATTCACTCTGTCCATCCCAGAAACATTTACCAAGCATATGCCAGGCATTGTGCTAAATTTGAGAGACACAAAGACAAGTAAGATCAAATTCCTTGCTCTAGGAGTCTAGTAGAGGCTGACGGAAAAATAAACAAGTAATTTCTTCAGAGCCTAAAATAAGGGCTTTAATAGTGCTAAACGCAGGCTGCTGTTGTGTTCAGAGGCCCAGGTGAGAGGAAGTGGGGGAGGAGGTGGTAAGGACTGAGCCAGTCCTTAAGGATAAAGGTAACCAGATGTTGGGGTGGGGGCGCCTAGGTGGCTCAGTTGGTTAAGTGTCTGACTCTTGATTTCGGCTCAGTTCATGATCTCACCGTTTGTGAGTTTGAGCCCCACATCGAACTCTGCACTGACTGCCTGGAGCTTGCTTGGGATTCTCTCTCTCTCGCTCTCTCTCTCTTTCTCTGCCCCTCCCGATCTATGCTAGTTCTCTCTAAAAAAAAATAATAAATAAATAAACTTAAAAAAAAAAGTTAACCAATGAAGGGAACTCAGGTTGGCTAAGGAGAAAGGTGTTCCTGGTAGAAGTGAGGTAATCACTCATAGCATGGGGCTAAGAACACCTCACTCGCAGGGCTGTCAGGGAAAGTAATGGTGAAGGTTATGTAGGAAGTGTCTAGCACGGTCCATAATAGGTGTTGCCAAACGTAGCAGAGGAGCCCCATGCCATCCCCTCTCCTCCGCTCTTCTCTTTTACTTTCTTCTCTGGCGAATCTGAGCTTGGCACTTAGCAAAGCTCCCCACGGTCTGTGAAAGTTTAGGGTCTGATCTGTGTAAGTTTAAGGTCTGGCAAAGATCATCCCTTCTCCACTCTGTCAAAACTGCTTCAATTCCGTGCATCCTGATTCAGAGGTTGCAAGGCCTCTGGCCACCTTCTCAACTTTTCCCCACAGCACATAAATTATAAGTGAGTCCAAGAACGCAAGTAGAATCACAATGGAAGAGTCTGAGTGTGTTGGTGCACGCGCCAGATTATTCTCTGCATGATAATTTCTTCCACTGTAATTAGACTCTATAATTAAAAATCACTAATGTTTCATGGCAGCCAGCAATTGGATCTGGGGCACAAAGGAACAGGTTGGGGTTGCTGGTATGTGTGGGGACAGCATACACAGAGATGTCTGGGCTGGGGAATGGTGTCACCCTTCAGGGCCATTCACTAATAAAAAGGGTTCTCATTTATATACGGAAATAATGAAGCAAGGGAGCAGCTGTTTTAAAAAGAAGGCAGAAAGAGAAGATAAGCAAAAACCCTACAGATCACTTAGAAAGCTGTAGTAATTTACTTGCCTGCCTTCCTTTCCTGGGAAGATTTTTATCTCTGTTGGCATTGTTGTAAATTACTTAGTAAAGCTGGAGTCAAAATTGGTTTTCAGTTCGTTCCACCTCCATTTGACCCCTGTGTAAAGAAGAAACCACATCGGATTTTCTCACACTCTTAGCTGTGTAACTGCTCCCAGGAAAACTGGGATTTTTGTTTCCAATTGACCATGACTCTAGGGCTAAGAGGCCAGTGATGGCGGGGAATCAAAAGTAGGCTCCAGCCAGCCGAGCCGTGGAGGGATTCTCCACGCTTCCCTCACGTGGGGACACCTGCTGGGGTATGCGGGGCAGGTCCTCTGTGTCCCCGACACGCGCCCAGGAGACGGAAGGAAGGGAACCTTGGAGGAAATCTCATTCTGTTCTCACCCTTGTTGGAAAAGGATTTTTCCTCCGGCCTCTGAGCAAGTCTTCGTCCTGTGAAAGTAAATTAGGTAGAAAATTACTTTTTGACAAACTTGAGTGAAGCAGTGAAAGTCATTCTGCCTAAGTTTGAAAAGTGATTGGAACTGAAGGGTTTTTTTTTTTTTTTAAAGATTCTTTCTTTCTTCTTCTCTTTTTAAAAGGCAGATCGCCCTAGGGCAATGAGTAGGAATTCAAGTAGATTGAATACTTTTCTAGTTTGTCTGATTCTGATGGAGAGCACTCTTGTCTTCATTTGCATGTCAATACTGAGGGCCATTCTGGATCAGTATATAGGATTTTCCATTATTTCACACTGCAGAGTGTGTCCGGTTCAGCCACTAAATGGGCTTTCTTACCAGTCTTGGGGCAGTACAACCATCGTATTTAAATGGTTGTGTCTCTGATTGTTTCTGTTATCTACTGCCGGGTAACAAAACACCCCAAACGTCGAGTTTTTAAATAACAATGATTTGGGGGCGCCTGGGTGGCTCAGTCGGTTAAGCATCTGACTTTGGCTCAGGTCATGATCTCACAGTTCATGGGTTTGAGCCCTGCGTCGGGCTCTGTGCTGACAGCTCAGAGCCTGGAGCCTGTTTTAGATTCTTTTTTTTTTTATATAATTTTTTAAATTTATTTCTAGGAGAGAGAGAGAGACAGCGTGAGCAGGGGAGGGTCAGAGAGAGAGGGAGTCACAGACTGAAACAGGCTCCAGGCTCTGAGCTGGCAGTCAGCACAGAGCCCGACGCGGGGCTCGAACCCACGAACCGCGAGATCATGACCTATGCGAAAGTTGGACGCTTAACCGACTAAGCCACCCAGGCGCCCCTAGATTCTGTATCTCCCTCCCTCTCTGACCCTCCCCGCTCACGCTGTCTCTCTCTCTCTCTCAGAAATAAATAAAACATTAACAAATTTTTAAAAAATAAAATAACAATGATTTATTATTTTCCTCAGTTCTGTGGGTTGACTGGGGGAATCTTGAGGCACATGGTGCTGCTCGGGGTCACTCCTGCAGCTACATTCCGGGGCTGGAAGGTCCGTGGAGGCCCCTCTCACATGACTGGGGTGTGTCAGCGAGGGTGCCTCTGTTCTCCTCTGTCCAGCCTCCTTGGAGAGGCTGTCTCTCCACGGGGGTGTCCACCCCCAGGCCCTCTGCACCTCCATCAGGGCAGCCTGGACGTCAGCTTCCCCCCTCCTCCCCCCCCTGCCCAGCTCTCCACATCACCCCGTCCCAGCTCTTCACTTGCCTGACCCTCCTCACCGTTCCCTACCTGAAGGCCTCTTATACTGAGGATCTTATTAAAAAATGTTTATTTATTTTTGAGAGAGAGAGAAAGAGAGAGAGAGCACAGTGGGAGAGGGACAGAGAAAGGGAGACAGAGAATCTGAAGCAGGCTCCAGGCTCTGAGCTGTCAGCAGAAAACCTGACAAGGGACTTATACCCACGAACTATGAGATCATGACCTGAGCCAAACTCGGATGCTTACCTGACTGAGCCCCCCAGGCGCCCTGAGACTCTCTAAGCCTGCTTTTTTCTCAGTGACAAGAAGTACTGATGGGTTTTCAGTTAAACTTATTCCATCTAATATTGTTATTCTTTTAAGGTGTCAGTCACTCTAGGCTCACTGAGTTAAAGTATGTTATTAAGAAGTCACTCGGCCCAGAAAAGTCAAGAGAATTTGGAAGAATTTAAAAGGGAACTTGTTATGTAGCTATTAATACTTATTATATAGCAGGGCACCTGGTTGACTCAGTTGAGCAACCGACTTTGGCTCAGGACGTGATCTCATGGTTTGCGGGTTCAAGCCCCATATCGGGCTCTCTGCTGTCAGCAAAAAGCCTGCTTCGGATCCTCTGACCCCCACCCCCCCCTTCTCTCTCTCTCTCTCTCAAAAAATAAATAAACATTAAAAAAGACTTGCTATAAAGCTACATTAATTTAAAAATGCACTATGAGGAGGTGCCCAGGAGGACTTAGTGGGTTAATTGTCTGACTCTTGGTTTTAGGTCGTGGGTTCAAGCCCTGCATTGGGCTCTGTGCTGGCACTGTGGAGCGTGCTTGGGATTCTCTCTTGCCCTCTCTCTGGCCCTCCCTTGCACATTCTCTCTCTCTCTGTGCCTCGAAATGAATAAACTTAAAGCAAAAACCCAAAACTGTGCTATGAATGCTCAAGAAGACAAGTGGAGCCGAATAAAGAGCTCAGGGTGAACGTCAGGCCTCCTTTGGAATGGTTCCACCTCAGGATAAAGTATAATCGCTGAGAAAAGAATGGACACTTCCAGGAATGGTTCAGGACAACCAGCCATTCAGATGGAAAAGCACAAAATTAGACCCTGACTTCATGCCGGGCACAAAAATAAATTTCAGATGGATTAAAGGCCTAAATGTAAACAGGAGGAAAAAAAACATGTGACTATTTCTAGGGCCCTAAATGTTGAGAAGGGCTTCTGAAATAAGACACTATAGTTCAAACCCTCTTGAGGAAAATGATTCATTCCGATGGCATTGACGTTCCCTGTCTGTGAGGTTGAAGACGCACCTGCCTGTAACCCAGCAATTTGGGTAACGGGTAGATCTAGAGAAACTCATACACAGGCGTGAGCAGAAATGCCAAAGGTTGTTCACTGGTGCGGTGGTTATGATAGAAAAAATTAGAAACAGACTAATTGTTCCTCAGCAGGGGAGTAGGAAAAACAAACTGTGCTTTATTCATATAATGCAATAATATTTAGCCGTTGAAATGAATAGATTAGATTTTTCCGTAGCCACATGGATACATCTCAAAATCATGGTGAGTGAAAAAAAGCAAGTCCAAGAAGATATGTACAGAATGATGCTTTTTATGAAAAGTTTTCAATGTAGGAAACGACCCTGAGTATTTTTTTAAGTTTGTATTTTTAAGTAATCTCTACACCCAGTGTGGGGCTCAAACTAACAACGCTAAGATCAAGAGTCGCATACTGAGTCAGCCAGGTGCCCTGATACTGAGCATTTTTTAAACTAGCTATCGATATTTGGAGAAACACATCAACACATGAAAGAAGGGTATACATAATCTTCAAAATAATGGAAAGGAGGGAGGAAAATGGGATTTTTATATATAGGGGGCTTTAGTTTCATTTTTATACTTTGTTTCTTTTTTAAAAATTTTTTATGTTTTTATTTTATTTTTGAGAGAGAGACAGAGTACAAGGAGGGGAAGTGCAGAGAGAGAGGGAGACACAGAATCCGAAGCAGGCTCCAGGCTCTGAGCTGTCAGCACAGAGCCCGATGCGGGGCTCGAACTCATGGAACTGTGAGATCATGACCTGAGCTGAAGTCGGACACTCAAACAACTCTCTCTTAAAGAGAATCTGGATTAAAGATGGTGAAATATTAACATGTGCTAAATCTGGGCAACATGTGCTTTTATTAAATTACTTGTTATATGTTTCTTACATTTTAAAAAGTGAATGTTTTTAGAATCCCTAAAGAATGGTAGCAAGGCTGTGAGGCCCAGGGCAGTAGGGAAGCTTCCATTTGGAGAACGTAGCTTGCCTTTGCAGTCACGGCCTGTGCAGTGCCCAGTGGCCTGTCTGGTGGCTGATGGCCAGCCTTCCATCCTGTGACCATTTCCTGCAGGCTCAGCCATGGTCCAGTCCCTCTCTCCCTTCATCCCGACCTGCTCTGTTTTGGGGACACCGCCCTGCAAGCAGAAGATGTCTCCTCTTACTGATTCCAGCTACCCACCTCCTTCCCCTTTTCCTTTTCACCCTTAGACATTGGAAAGCCAGATCTAAATGATGATGACGATGCTCTTGAAGAAGGAGAGGAAGTCCAGAAGGCCTTACTCCTTGAAAACTGTCACGGTTTTCAAGGCGGTGTCATCTACATGATCTCAGCTTTTCTCGTCAAGCTGGTAGACAGAGCAGGTGTTTTTATTGCTGTGTTATGATAAAGAAACCGAGTCACTGAAGAGCTCAATGACTTGGCGAGGGCATTGAAATGATTAGTGAAGTGACTGAAATGAGAACTTGGTCCGAAGTCCCAGCTTGAGGCTCTTTCTGAAATAACGAGTCGAGTGCTGTATGTGGTCATGTAATACTGTGGGTCCCCAGGGAGGCAATAGGAAGGAGTCCATCACTGTAAGTGGGTTGAATTGTGTCCCCTGAAAACAGGTTCAAGTGCTAACCTCCAGTGTCTGCGAATGTGACTTTATTTAGAAATAGGATCTTTGCAGATGTGAAGGAGGGGCCCTAAATCCAATGACTGATGTTCTTATTAAGAAGAGGACAAAGGACAGAGATACAGACACAAGAAAGAAGGGCATGTGGACAAGGCAGAGATTGGAGTAAGACAGCTACACCGTGGGCCGCTGCGAGTAACTGGAAGTTGGGAGAAGTGCCTGGGGAATAGTTTCTCCTTCAGAGCCTCTTGAAAAATCAATGGAGAATCAATCAACTCTACTGACACTTTGATTTTGGACTTCAGGCCTCTTGAACTGGGAGAGAATATATTTATGCTGTGTTAAGCCAGTTTGTTAAGCCAACAAATGTTGGCCATTCGTTCTGGCTGTCCCAGGAAGCAAAATATTCACGGGGCTTGGGGTAAGTCCAGTGGGGGAGTTCCCTCGGCTGAGGGCCGAAGGGCTAGTGGGCTAGTGCAGAGGCAGGCAGGGAATCTGTTCAGCGAGAAATAACAGAAAACCCAAGTAAACGGGGTTCATTTATTCTCTCATAACACAAAGTTCAGGGGAAAGCAGCGCAGGGCTTGTGCAGCTGAGCAATGCTGTAGGGGACCAGGCCCGTCCCACCTTTCTACAGGGCCGTCTCTGGCTTTGTCAGTGTCTTTCGTTCTCATCCTTGTTGTTTTGTGATCGCCAGATGGATATAGAGCCACTCAGCCACACATCTGCATTCCAGGAGGAAAGAGGAAGGAAGAATATGGTAGAGTCTTTTTAAAAAATTACCAGTGGACTTCTCCTTTGATTTCAATAGCCAGAATTGGCTACCATTTCATGTGGCTTTTCTCGCTGCAAGGAAGGGAGGTAGGTATATTTAGGTTTCAAGCCTTTATAAGAGAAGAACACAAAGAAGAAGCTGATCGCTGGTGTTGAGTAAGCCATTCTACAATACTTCTAAAATACCATCATTCTAAGTCAAGTATTAGGTCTGGTAGCATATAACAAGGAAACTGGAATGGTAGTAGTTTAAACTCATATGAGTCTGGATGTCGATAGTCTAGGTTGGTATGGAGGATCCACAGTCATTAAGATTGCAGATTCCTTCTTTCTTTTCCTTCATCTTTAGTGTTAACTTCCATTCTCATTTTGGCCTCATAAGCCAAAGTGGCTGCTGAAGCTCCAGACATCACAACTTCATTCCAGAAAGCAGGAAGGATGAGGGGGAAGGCAAAATAACACACCCCAGGCAATTGTCCTTTTGAGGAGTCTTCCAATCACTATCTCCCATTATATTGACTAGTGTTTATTGACTAGTGTTAGAGGAAAACGTGAAAAATGTTGCCTTTACTGAATAAAAACACGGTTGCCCCACTAAGTAAGAAGATAGTTAGATACTGGGTAGGCAACATGCAGCTTCTTCCTCCCGGGGCAAATAAGTTTCACTTCAAGTGGCAATTTTGACTTATGTATAGTAATTTCCTAGAGCACCATGTTAAGAAAGATTCTGGCACAAAAATCTGGGCTCAGTGGGGAGAGTGCAATGGCTGATTATGGATCTTGATCATGGTCATGAGACTTGGGGTATAATGATACGTATGTACATGCCTTGAATTTGCTCTTCCTGGATAGATGGGGAATTAAGAAAAAGAACATACTTTCTTATATTGCTTCCCTTTGTAGCTGTTGTGGCTACACACGTGCCTGATATCCTACTGGTTACCCTACAGCAACTGGTTGTTGCACGGGCTCTTCTTTGGAAAGAGTTGGAGATGCTCATTTGCTGGTGACAGGGGTGACTATGTAGAGGTGTATTTGTTTGCCAGGACTGCTCGAATAAAGTGCCACACATTGGGCAGCTTAATAAAAGACATTTATTTTCAGGGCACCTGGATGGCTCGTTCTTAAGCATCTGACTCTTGATTTCAGCTCAGGTCCTAATCTCATGAACCGTGAAATTGAGCCCATGTTGGACTCTGCTGACAATGTGAAGCCTGCTTAGGATTCTCTCTCTCCTTCTCTCTCGTTCTCTGCCCCTCCCCCACCCAAATAAATAAATAAAACTTTAAAAAAAGCAGAGATTTATTTTCTCAAGGATCTGGAAGCTCAGGGTCTGAGATCAAGGTGTCAGCAAGGTTGGTTTCTACTGAGAGCCTTGAAGGAGGCATCCGTTCCAGGCTTTTCTCTTTGGCCTGTGTCCAAATCCTCCTGCTATTATAAGAACACCTGCTGGATTAGATTAGGGTCCATCCTAGGATCCTTATTTTAACTTAAAGATCCTATTTCCTATGGAGGTACATTCTGAGGTCCGGGGGGGTTAGGACTTTAA
The DNA here is from genome assembly GCA_017311185.1 of Proteles cristata cristata. Taxonomy (NCBI): domain Eukaryota; kingdom Metazoa; phylum Chordata; class Mammalia; order Carnivora; family Hyaenidae; genus Proteles; species Proteles cristata. The sequence goes on from JAESUZ010004739.1 coordinate 85,352, forward strand.
CACAGGAATTCTGCAGGGGCTGTTGTCCAGGAATATGTTTTTCTCCCCTGACTGAACCCTGTTCTGTCTGATGTCAGAGACCACTGCAAAATAGGGATGGGGGCCCGGAGGGGACACTGTATGTGTGTGCAGGGAACGCAGTTGGCACAAACTGGGGGTGGGCGGTACTCACCTACTCACCTCACCACAGTCTCCTTAGCGACTGACGCTGTGGCTATCGCTAGGCTACCCCCTCTCATTTTTACTTACTGGTTCACTTATGCTGAACTAAGCAGACCTTGCCCTACTAATCGTGGGAGTATTATAAGCACATGACTCAGGCTGGAGCCTTATAATATCCCATTCCCCTGTTCTCAGAAACTGGTCCACGCATAGTCGTGTCGCTCAAGCTAAGCCAACCAGCGCTCTTCTGGGAAGTTCTCAACTACATCCAGGACGGAGAAGTTCTCCTTCCTTGAGGATCGTTAAGCTAGACGCCAGGAAGCCCAGAGCAGCCTGTGTCATGTCGCTTGCCGTGTGGAGAAATTCTACCTGCAATAAAATGTATGAAGCCAAAATACAGAAAGGAGCAGAAACAAAGAGTAAAGTCTCCGGAGCATTTGAGTCCCTGAGTGTGGGCGTCCTTAAGGCCAGCTCTACCTTACTCCTTCCGTGACTATATAATGCAGTACATTCCCTAGCTTTGGATAGTGGAGTTGGGCGCCTGTCACTGGCGATCAAAGAATCCAGATGATTTTCCACTAGATGTAATGCTAACGTGTTCAACAAACTTTCTGTCTAATTGGTGGGATAATGAACCACAGACCAAAAGCTTACATTTCTAGGTTTGTTTCTTGAGAACCCTTTTAAATTTGTGGGTCCCTAATTGTTAGTGAGCCTATTAGAATGGTAGCTAGCCTACAGCTGTGGGCTGGTCGTTCTCAGAGTAAAATATTGTACCTTTCATTGGAAAGATGTTTTAGGGAACAGAAAATGGGATAACATCAATATTTATTCATACAGGAAATTTACTATGTAAGTACCATTTAAATATTTCTCTTTAAAGTAACCTTGTGACTTCAAACCTTTTTTCTTTACAGATGTGGAGTTTCTTTAATGGGCTTCTTACCAGTCTCAAACTCATGATTTCCTTTTTTTTGCTTTCAACTATCAGATATTTAATGCAATTAAAAAGCATTCACATCTGAGTGCCGGGTATTAGATATGATGACCAAATTATACTTTAGATAAAGCATCCCATCTAAACTAACACACTTTTATCTCTACTCCCAAAAATATTTATAAGAAAACCTCGTATTGCGACAAAATATGCAAATTCCATTCTGGGGAGGAGTGACATTGCTAGCAGCAGACAACAGTGGCCTGACAAGTCTATTTTCTTGCAGGAGATACGTAGAAACACTTGCCATTGAAGTTTTGTTTGCCCTTTAAGTTAATGAATTGCATGATCTAATAATAACTAATTGTACCTTCCTGCTGTCACAAAGCTCTTAAAGCATTTCACAATCAATTAGCAGCTCAGGGACGTCATTATTATTGGCCATTTTGCAATATGAATGTACTTGGAGTTAATACAGAGTAGATTTTACTGCCGAGCCGCTCATGGTGGAGCTGGGCTGCAAGAAAAACAAACAGGCTTTGACATCTGTAAGAAAAGTTCTCAAAGTCTCACCAGCAAGGTTTTTTGGCTCCTTGCTTTTATTTTTCATGTACTGCCTTTCTCATTACTTATGCATTGTCCATTAAATCCAGCACTTGAGCCGAGCTCTGGTGTTTCTTCTTTTCCAAGTTGCCTTGCTGCATTACCTCTCTTGATTAAATAAGCCACATGGGTGTACCCAACCGAATCAAAGTCCAATACTGCATAATTACTCAGTACATTTGGTTGGCACAGGCCAGCAAGCTGGGTGAGTTACATCGGAGTGGATTTTAGGTTAAGGTCATGCTAGAGACCATCTAAGACTTATGGGCCAAATCTAAGCATTAAAAGGCCGCCAGCCTCTGGTCCAGCCCCTTGAAAGGCTGTTGAATCCCTATATGATTACAGATTTGCTTTCATTACCTGCAAGATAATGAGACGGTAGGGTTTCCCTAGAATATTCCAATGTGGACACTGCCTGGGACCTTTTCAGTTTACATGGTGTGTTTGTTTGAATCAAACACAGGCCAGTTTAAGTATCTCTTTGTGGATCCACCTAAGGAGAATTCATTTTATGGTAGCTTGAAAAACTTTCTATAATTTATTTCTGTTATTTGGAGGCTCTCAACCTGACTTGAAACTGAGTGTCTTGGATAGTTTAAATCAGAAAGGGCCATGGAGCCTGGGATGCTCTGTGAGGTGTCCCAAGCTGGGATATACTCCCTAGCTTTCTTCTCTTGGCCAATTCCTGCCCTCAAGTGACAGAAAAGCCATGTGTTAGCAACCAGTAACAGTGTGGTAGGCTGAGTAATGCCCCCTTACCTCCACCAAAAGATATTATTGTCTCAATAGTGGACTTTATGAATGTTACTTATATGGCAAAAAAGTTTTTTTAATTAAAAATTGTAGGTGGGATTAGATTAAGAATCCTGGGATGGGGAGATCCCGAATTATCTGGGTGGGCACTAAATGCAATTTGGGTCCTTATAAGAGGGGGATTTGACACAAATAAGAGACGGGAACGTGGCCACAGAGTCGGGGCTTACAGTGATGCAGACACAGGTCAAAGAATGCCAGCAGCCACCGGAAGCTGGAGAGGCGAGGAGCACATTTTACTGAACCTTTGTGGGGAGCACGGCCCCACCGACACCTTGATTTTGGACATCTAGCCTCCGGAACTCTGAGTGCATGAATTTCTGCTGTTGTAAACCACTTATTTGTGGTAATTTGGTATAAGAGCCTTAGGAAACTACTACAGATGGGGAGGTAAAATGATATGAGGGGCAGAGAGGAGGGTCCTCAGCTGTGCCAGGAATTCAACTGCGGTCCATAACTGGGCTCCAAACGACAGTCCGGACTAATTGCTTGCTTAATTGCTAAAGAAATTATGGTAAGTCTGAGACTGACTTGAGAAGTTTGGGGGGAGAACTTGGGAAGTTTGATGGTGCCCACACTGCAGGCTGTACAATCTCTCTGTCTGCTGTTGTGTCTGTCAAAAAGTATCGGATGCCAATGGTCTGGGGTGGCATCTATTTACTTGACTCTCTTTTATCTTCATTTTTTTCCCCCAATTTTTAAAGGTTTTATTCTTTTTTTTTTCTTTTCAAATTTTAATTTAAATTGTAGTTAGTTAACGTAGAGTGCAATATTGGTTTCAGGAATAGAACCCAATACAACACTTACATACGACACCCAGTGCTCATCCCAACAAGTGTCCTCCTTCATGCCCATCCTCCATTAGCCCATTCCCCACCCACCTGCCTCCATCAACCCTCAGTTTGTTCTCTGTATGTAAGAGTCTCTATGGAACTTCATTTTGAGCTTTGTTTTCTGTTTCACTTACCTTCGTTTTTAGTAGGAGCTTTTTGCAGGATGGCTTCTCAAATTGTACAAGCAAACCATGAAAGTCTTTGTGAAATCCAGCATCTTGGTGGGTCTTTCAGGCAAAAAGGAAAGTCTGGCATCCTGGGGGGTCTGCCTGGTGGGAGTGGACATAGTCTCCTCATCAGGTTGGGGGGGTGTCAGCGCCTGGGAGGCGGCCGGAAGAGTGAGTCTGGGGCTGCGTGGAGAAGATCTGCTCGCCTATCCCCAGGCTACGTGAGTTTAGACATGAAATAACACGTGTATGGGTGCAGGGGCTCTAACTTCTGACAAGAAGCACCCCCCACCCCCCGGGAAACACTGGATGTACTGCTCACTATTAGGGGCTGGAGGAAATTCAGCAGAACAGAATAGAGTGATTCTGAGGACAAAATGGCTCAATCAAGTGAAAAGTGATTTCGGAGCTGACATCAGCCTGACATTAGCAACCAGGTTCTTCTTATTATCTGCTTTTGAACCTCAGTGGGAGAACTTGTCTACCTTTGATACTGTAAGCATGATGCTTCATGTTTAAAGATTAAAGCAGCTCTCTGGCTTGTTAGGAAGAAATCACATGGGAATGGGTTTCACAGCCAGAAGCTGGGCTCCCTCAAATGGATGTCACTGTGAAGCAAGAACATCTACCCCTTCCATGAATATCAAAAAAGCCCATGATTAATTCTTTCCATTAGGAGCCCCATCTCCCACTACTGTTACGTGTAGGATTGAAACAATATAGTCTGATTACCATTGTGTCCTGTGCGGTTTAGATTGTGATTGCCAAATGTGAAATGTAAGATTTTTTTTTTACATCTTGTCACTCCAGATGAGGATATACTTTCGAAGTGGAATTAGAAACTATGCAAGGGTAATTAGGGACTGGTGTCTTCCCTGAGACTAAAACACAGCCCGCGGTGCCAAGACTTTGATTGGCAGTATGTAATTAAAAGTTGCTTTAAATGGCTACTAAACACAACCAGCTACAAAAAGGTGGCAGAGAGGAAGAATTTTAATACAGGAATTTTTAAAAAACTAGACACATTTAGAATATGTGTAAAACATCTGATTAAACATTTAAAGCTAAATCCCTAGGGTGCACTGAAAGGGTTATACTCCAGTTTCTGCCTTTTTTATTTACATAAAGCAATAATTTACTGTACTACTGTATTTAACAAAAGTTACTAGTTAATATGTATAATTTTTTTGGGACATAGGGGAAGTTTTGAGACTACTAAATAATGGTATTTTAGAAGATAAAATCCAATATACCTGGGTTTATTGGATTGTTGTATTTATTTAATACAATTAAAATAATTTAAGATGTTTAATTGCTGATTTCACTGCATATGAATTATACAGCAAGTAAGAATTTTAATTGTCAATTTCCATACAGTATTTTGGTGGGGAGGAGGAAGTGGCTAAGAGAGAGCCAAAGGTTTCTTCCTGCTCCCTGAGCAACATTTCCACAAAGGCCCATCTATTTGCAAAAGCAGGTCTGTTACAATGTCTGTTAGGGAGTTGCCAAAATGCAGAGGACAGCATTTTATAGATTGAAAAAAAAAAAGTTGATTCAATGTATGTATTTATGAGTTTGGAATAGTTCACACACTATGTAAGTGGAGTTTATTTGTTTTTGCTAGAAATCCTTCTCTGGATAGTCAAGCCCAAGTTGCTCTCATTGTCCATATTTGGGGAGCTGGGAAAAGGCACTGCTGGAATCAGAGAGCACCCATCCAAGTCCCCCAGGCCCCGCCCTGTCCCCCGTAGGTGACTGGTGGTATTCTTCCAAGCAGCAGACCCTGTTAGTTACTCACATCACCAACTTCGAGCTTTCTGAATCTTCGCTGCTCTTAGAACTTACGATAGAGATGGAACTTGATAGACAACAGGTGAATAGGCATAGAAACGCCTGATTGGCATTATTAACCTTCCCTAAAGAGAAACATTAAAATGTTAAATTGAGAGCATTTGGCAAATCTGAAGAGCCAAGAGAAAACCGTTGCTGAATGAATTCACAGCCAGTCCTTGCATCCCACCTTCTATTATAAATTGCTTTGTGCCAGCGGAAGAGGTGAAGACCCTTGTTTCCACTGAAGCAATGGAGGCTCTTTGTTAGGCTCTCGGTTCCATCCTGACTCTCAGATCAATGATGGTGACAATTCAGATGATTGTCTGAAAAGGACTCGCTGTCTTTTTCAGCGTTAGTGGTACATTTGTTGTCTTGTCAAGCAGCCCACTCACCCATGGCAGAGCCTGGTACTGCCAGCAGGTGTTGGGGGAACAAAGGAAGTGTAAACAGTGATCCCCACCTCAGGGAGCCTTGAACCTGCCCGAGAAGACTACACCTCACACCGTGTTGGGTGCCGCCAGAGAAAGGGAGGAAGAAAGGATAAAAGGGGGGTGATTTTGAAATAAAAACCACTGCTCTCCATGTGATTTTTCATTATTTTTATGGTGAATTAATAATAATTTACCAGAGATTCAATGCTTAATTTTTTACACTAATAAATTCTTAGCCTTTTAAGAAACAACAGTTAATACCTAGTAGTGAAGGCTCAGAACATGATACTGCCAATATTTGAATACCTATTCTGCTCATGACAAAACAGACAAAAGCATTTCCCTTTATTAAAAAGCTTCTTTTAAAAAAATTTTTTTTAAATGTTTTATTTATTTCTAGGAGAGAGAGAGAGACAGCGTGAGCAGGGGAGGGTCAGAGAGAGAGGGAGTCACAGGCTCAAACAGGCTCCAGGCTCTGAGCTGGCAGAAGTGGTGGGACTGAATAAAACCCCAGAGCCACAAAGGAAAGTTATTACCATTCTGAGCAATATAAATTCAGTTTAGAAGTACAGGCTTTGTATTATGAAGTATTGGGAATCACTAATTTTTTCACATAATATTTCCATCTGTGCAATATTTGGGAATTCCTAAGGTAATTAGTTTTGTTGGCTATTTCTTTTCTTTTTTTTTAAAATGTTTTATTTATTTCTAGGAGAGAGAGAGAGAGACAGCGTGAGCAGGGGAGGGTCAGAGAGAGAGGGAGTCACAGACTGAAACAGGCTCCAGGCTCTGAGCTGGCAGTCAGCACAGAGCCCGACGGGCTCGAACCCACGAACCGCGAGATCATGACCTAAGCAAAAGTCGGACGCTTAACTGAGGCACCCCCAGGCGCCCCTAAAAAGCTTCTCTTTTTAACCACCTTCTCATTCTTGTTGCTTATTTTCTTTAGTTTTTAAAATTAAGTTTATTTATTTATTTCGAGAGAAAGAGCACGAACAGGGTAGGGGCAGAGAGAGGGGGGAGAGAGAATCCCAAGCAGGATCTGTGCTGTCAGTACACAGCCTGATGCAGGACTCGAACTCACAAACTGTGAGCCAAAATCACGAGTTGGAGGCTTGACTGAGCCTCCCAAGGTGCCCCTTATTCTTTATAATGGCAGTACACAAACCTTTGAGTTTCTGAGGACATAAATGAGACAGAAGCTTTACCACTTCTCCGCAGACCCAGGACAAAGGGACACAGCCTCATAGAGATTGTATTTAGTTACACAGCATCGTCCGTGAAGGCTTACTAAACTCCGTTTTCCTCGTTAGTGTTTCCCTAACTTTGCTGACTGTGAAAGGGGTTGAGCCATCAGCCGACCCAAAATGAAAAGGAGGGGAACCAGAGACTGACTTAACAACACTTGATTAAAATCCAAGTCATTAAGAAATTTTTTGGAAATAATTTCAAATTTATGGAAAAGCGGCAAGAATAGTACAAAAACTCCCATACAGCCTTTATGCCATTCCCGAATCCCTAATGCCCTGACATGGTATTAACATTTTACTACATTTGCCCTGTTATTCTCTCTCTCCATTTATTTTGTGTCAGAGGCTTTTCACGAACCTTTGAGGACAAGCAGACGTGATGCTTCATTGTTCCTTCATACTTCAATGTATATGTCCTAAAACCAAGGTTATACTGTAAACCACAGTATAGTCATCAAAATCAGGAACTAAATTAGCTACAATACTACCAGCTAACTCCCAAAGCTCGTTCAGGTTTCTCCGAGAGTCCCAATCGTGTCCTTTACAGCTGGGATCAAACCCAGCGTCATGTGTTGTGTTTCGTGGTCACATCTCCTTCGTCTCCTTTAAATCAGGCACGTTCCAGGGCTGTGCTGCTACATCTGTTCACTGGGAGAAAAAGAAGTCCCGATTTGTAGTGGCTGCCGGTTTTTATGGTGTCAATATTCCCATTCTGGCCAATTTCAAGTTACCAACTCGGTGTCACTGTCACTGAAGTGTACAGTTAGGAAGAGATGCCCACAATTGATTTTCTCGAGCGGGTCTGAGCCAATACCAGCCGGCGCTAATGCACCACTGACTTCCTCTATCTTTCCTTGTATTTTATGACTATGATGGGATATTTTTTCAGAGTACAGGCTAGTTACTCTGTCCTTCATTTTGGGTTCGTCTGATACTTCTTCATGTTTATGCACTTTGTGGCAGGAATACCGCAGAAGTGATGCTGTGTTCTCCGTGCATCAGGTCAAGAGGCACATGATGTTGATTAGCCCCATCACTAGAGATGATAAAGAAATACCCCATTCTTCTATCACATAGTAAGATAGTGTCTGACCACTATAAAGATAAATGTTTTATACCTTCCTTAATACTCATTTTATGGGGGAGGGCACCTGGGTGGCTTAGTCGGTTAAGCATCCGACTTTCACTTAGGTCATGATCTCGCAGCTCGTGGGTTCGAGCCCCGCGTCGGGCTCTGTGCTGACTGCCAGCTCAGAGCCTGGAGCCTATTTCAGAGTCTGTATCTCCCTCTCTCTCTGACCCTCCCCTGCTCACTCTGTCTCGCTCTCCTAGAAATAAATAAAAATATTTAAAAAAATCATTTTATGGGGAGGTACTTTTTAATTTTTTTTAAACTTTTAATGTTTCATTTATTTTTGAGAGAGAGAGAGATTATGAGTGGTGGAGGGGCAGAGAGAGAGGGAGACACAGAATCTGAAGCAGGCTCCAGGATTTGAGCTGTCAGCACAGAGCCCAATGCTGGGCTTAAACCCACAAACTGTGAGATCCTGACCTGAGTCGAAGTCGGACGCTTAACCGACTGAGCTACCCACGCGTCCCAGGGAAATACTTTTTTTAAACTGAAGTATAGTTGACTGTGGGGAGATATTTTTGAGACTACTTCAATACCTAGTTCCTCCATGATGTTTTATTTGCTAATTTTAGCATTCATTGCTGACTCTTGCCTTGATTGTTCCTGTTATGATTGCCAAATGGTGATTCTTTAAATCCATCAATCCTTTATAATTATTGTTAGTTATCATTTGACTTTAAGGCAAATCCTTCCCCTTCCGTCAATTTCTTTATTCTAGTACGGACCCATGGATCCCTATTTCATTCAGTGGTTTATAACTTGTTGCTGTCATTATTTATTTTGTTGCTGAATTACTGCATATTTGGCCAGATTAAGCCTCTTCAAGATGGTGCCTATATTCTGTTGACAGGTTCTCATCATTCTTGGATTCAATCTTGGCTTTATGGTACAAACTGTCCCAGGTGCATCTTGTACCTTTACATTAGCTCTGGAATTAGCCATTTTCTGAGGAGCCTATGAGCAAAGAATGGTATTTAGTGAGCATAATCTGGGTACTAGATATGATCAACCTACTGGGGTTTCATTGCTTCTGGGCCTTCTCAGACACACATAGAAGACATATACAGTAAAACCTTAGCATGTGAGCATACTTCGTTCTGGAAACACGCCTGTAATTCAAAGCACTTTGTATCAAAGCGAATTTCCCCATAAGAAATAATGGAAACTCAGATGATTTGTTCCACAACCCAAAAATATTCATATAAAAATGATTGCAATACTGTAATATAGTACAAAATAATTAAGGAAATGCAAAATATAAAGGAAAAGAAGCAAGTTAACCTGCACTTACCTTTGAAAACCTTCGTGGATGGTGTGAGGGAGACAAGAGAGAGGAGGGTTATTGTCTAGGACAACTTTCACTATCACTAATGGCATCACTGCTATCAATTGACTCAATGGAATCTTTCTTTTTGTGCAATTTTAACAAGGAACCTATCCAATGACACTTGCTTTTACCTCCTTTTGAGGACTTTGTGGAAATGTGACATTGCGTTGATGATCACTCACAATCCTGCAGTGTGTGTGTGAGAGAGAGAAGAACTATTGGCTCAGTTGTGATCATGTGACATTGGTGTTGCATACTACTTGTGCTGCAAGACATCACTCGTTGATCAAGTTAAAACTAATCAGAAATGCTTGCTCGTCTTACGGAACACTCGCAAAACAAGTTACTCACAATTCAAAGTTTTACTACACATGTGCATGCACACACTCACACACGCACATGTGCTTGCAAGCACACACGTGCATTGTGATGGACACAAAAATGTACCATTCAGGTTCTGCTTCAGGGAAAAACTTGTTGTGGAGAACTTTCTTGCCTAAGGTCTCACCTTTCTGAGGGCAGCCAGCCTACACCTAGCAACTGATCAAGGGAGGGGTATGAAAGAGTATAAAGCCTGGTCATTTTGGTGCAGTGAGGAACTGTGACAGGCCACGAGTGCTCCAGAGTGACTTGGGCCCGCACCGCAGTTCAGAATCCCATTCTGCTCAATCTCTTTCCTTCCACATGTTTGATCTCTGATAAATATACCACACTCAAAACTTCATCTCTCTTCCTCTCTCTCTCTCTCTCTCTCTCTCACACACACACACACACACACACACACAGAGGCATCTGCACCCATACTTATAAATATGTGAATTCACACTGATACTTCCAATTCCATCTAATCATCATGGGCTTATTCCAGTCTTCCCTCTTCCATCATCCTTAATGTATTTACTTATTCTCTCCATCCTGCCATATGTAAGCAGTCTTCTGATCAGCAGGATATCTTCCCACACCCGGCCCATCACTCTGACCACACCACTCTAATCCTTGGCCCTAGTCCTGCTGACTTCAATGGCTGTGTCAGCTGAAATCCTCAGCACTGAACAAGAGGAACCGGAGTCCAATTAATTTTATAAGATGGGGTTATAAAACTTCATGTAAGTAATATACATTCTTCGGTTTGCATCTAAATTTCAACAGCATATGATGCCTGTTTCCTTTTTACTAAGGTCCTTTAAAAATGAAATTCATATTACAGTTTCATGTCATTTTATGTCAAATAGAGAAAGAGTTTTCAGAATCCTCATTCTGGTACACAGGATAGAAGAGAAATGTCAAGAGAAGACCTAATTGCTTTAGGAAGTTGCTCTGTAAAATAGCAATCACTTCCAGCTGAGATAGAAAAGTCTTTGCTGAGGCGGTGGGGTTTGAACTGACTTCTCTAGAATGTATTAGATTTGAATAAATGTATCAGAAGTGGATCAGGGAAAGAGAAAGATGATACATGGAGTCAAGGAACAGGTAGAGTGGGTAAGAACAAGGGATATCAGGGGAAAGTGTGTAGACTAATTTGGCAGAGAAAGATTCATGTAGGGAGAATGAGGAACATAAGCTAGGAAAGTTAGCTTCTGGAGGATCCTGTTCATGCCTCAGATTTTATTGTGCAGGCAATGGAGAGCTCCCCTTCATCCTTTGAGTGTAGTGATAAAGACTAGTCTAGCTGAGATGGCCAAGATGAGAGAGTTGGTCCATTATTTCAGTGGCTTGGGTGTTGATGATAAAGGCACTTGTAGGGCTGGTGAGTCAGGTAGAGTCCAATCAGGGAGGCAGACCCACTGTGGATTAAAGCTTCACTGTAGGAATAGACCTCGCACTGTTGTGAGAGAAGCTATGGAGGTAAGGTGCTGGGAGGGAAAGTCAGAAAGTCAGAGAAGAGTCACTAACTGGGCCTCCTGAAGCACTGGCATGAGTGGAAAAACTGGAGCTTCTTGGGGAACCTGGAGGGTAGCCATGTCTTGCTTCCAGGGTGGGACCACAAAGGAGAGGCAGTAGAAAAGCATATGGAAAGCTGTCACCTCTGTGTAGCTCCTGTTTTTGTAGGTCTGCAGCCAAGCACCTGGTAGTGCGCCTGGGCTACTGTTAGTCATCAGGGCCAGCATTTGGGAAGGAGAGCTAAACGTCAAGTGCGGGAGAGCAAGGACAACCTGGAATGCACCTGCCCCTCTGCATCTGTCTGTCACAACATGGTCACTTCTAACCGTGATGACCTTCAGAGAGTAATGGCTGCTAATTCATTCTATGTTTCAAAACTTATATAAATTCTTTATGTTGCTCTAGGTCCTTGGGAAAGCAGGAGCTAAATGGGACACGTTATGCAAGACACGTTTTAAGGGGAAGGTCTGTGAAGGAAAATGGAAAGAGAATCAAGGTAGTAGGGAGGCTGAAGGAGCCATCAGACCACAGAGTAGGTGTCATCCTGGGTGAAGGGGAGAGAGAAGAGAGAAGAAAGGAAAGTTGGGTGGATCATTGCAGCTCTAAGAGAGTTTTCCAAGGCCACTGAGGAGCCCTCACGCCAGAGTTGCCCATCTGAGGAATGTCCTACCTCCACGGTATGAGCCCATCTCAGTCTTCCTGTCATGCTTAGTCATTGGCTGGGCGGTTCATGGAAGTTGTGGCCAGGTGTCTATGTAGTGGTGGATATCAGAGTGCAGCAGTTGGGGCCAGTTAATTCATTCCCTACGTTTGGAAATGTGAATATATTAGATATTTGGAAATCATTCTCATGGCTGCCATATTCTTCTCTTCATCAACTCTTACCTGGAACCATGTAGGGACATGCATTGAATTCTGGCGTATCCAAATCAGCACGGTACATACCGCTGCTGTCAGTGATCGCAGGATGAACAGAGGACTTGAGAAGCGCCTCACAAAGGCACAAAGTGGCAGGAGTTGGTGACTAGACGGATGAAGGGACAAAACAGATGAGATCAAACCATGTCTCATCTAGTCTTTGAGGTACATTCAAGAGAAAGAGAGAGGGAAATTGGAAACGAGACCTGCTCTGGAGGACAGCTCACAAATCCAGCTTTAGATATGGTCAGTCTGAGGTCCTGGAGGGACAAGCAAGTGGAACTTTCTGACAAGCAGCTGGGAACACTACATGGGCTCTTGGGAAAAGTTCAGAAGTCTGGATGGCCACACAGATGGAAAGATTCATGGGAGCCATGAGAATAGGTGGATTCTGAAAGACTGATTTAATCCAGGCATGTGCGCACCCTGGGGCCCGTGAGCACAGATTGCCTCCACCACCGCCGGGACAGGAAGTAGTCACAATGAGGGAAACACCGAGATTTCAATGCTTCACAGGGGGTTGGACATTGCCATTACGTTTGGGATCGCAGAGCCATTTGTGTTTTTGCATAGTGTAATTTCCAATGAGAGGTAGAGGTGAAGGCAGGTCTCTGGGCATTAAGAAACAAGGGGCAGGTTATAAAAGTAAGGGGTGCACATGTAGGCTAACAGAGCAATTTGACCAGCATCGGGAACAAGAGAAACATTTTCAAGCAGAGGTAGACTTGAAGCGTCCCTGGTGGTCTAGTGGTTAGGATTCGGCGATCTCAAGCAGAGGTAGACTTGAGTAGAATTACACATCCAGAAGAAGGAGTCAGTGGAAAAAGGAGAGATTAACATATTAAAATGAACACAATCCTGAAAGAGGTGGAAAACAGTAGAATCAAGAGCTCAAGAGAAGGTGTGGTTAGTGTTAGAAGAAAGACCTGTATGTTCTTTACACAAATGCACATTCCCCTTTCTTGTGCCCAGCAGAGGAAATCCTGGCCCCTTCTGTGGAGGTCCTACACGTTATCCTCAGAGTGATCAGCACCATACCTATTTTACTACCAACAATGCCTCATAAGCAAATCGCCTAGTTGCAAACTAAAAAAAAAAAAAAAAGCTTTTTACACCATTCTGCTTATTAAAACTAACTGGATGGAGCTATTAATAAAGAGAAATATCTTGGAACTCACTGGAGAAGAATCATCCATAGATGTCAAGATTCTTGAATTTTATTCCTACGTTAAATTTAAAGACATGGGGGCTTGTTAAGCTGGCTTTTTATTTGGGGATTTGTGGAGTTAGCATATTCTGAATGTCTTCAGCAAGATAATTTAGGTAAGAAAGTTTGTGCATATCTTTCCGTGCAGGTGACAACATTCCAATGAAGTATTTTACAGAGTGCAGAACACAGTCATTAATAACACAACATCCCCAACAGTCATGCATATTTCTTTTTTACAACGAGCATCTTGTTTGGTAATGGCAGGACAGCAGAGTGAATATCCTGCCACATTGAAATTCATGAAGTACAATCCATTTTATGAAATGCACATATAAAGACTTTCTGCTCTACTCTTTCTAAATTGCTGTCTCTATCCTTATAACTTAGGGATTTGGGAAATTCTTTTCTGGTAATAATACTTTAAAATGCATCTCCCCAGCAGTATACCCATTATGTCGATTGAACTACGTAACAAATTCTTAAAATATAACCTGCCTTATCTATAGAAGGATAATTACCTGTGGAGGATGCTATGCTTAGAAGGAGCAGGGGGAAAGGACTAATGGCTTGAATGGACGACCGTCCTGGGACTCAGCATCCTTGTAAGAGCAGTGAGGAGTACATGCTGTCAAAATACATTAAGCAAATCAAAAGATTAGAACCCCTCTCCTTTTGTAAAATGAAAGGGAAAAAATGAATAAATGTAGACCCGGCATTGCTCTGGTTCAATTCCTTTCTCTAGGCTGCTCTGCCAAACCTTGTTTATTGAGACTAACTAGGGAGAAGAAATGTCCAATTTAGGGAATGTTTCCAAAGAAATGCACTTTTGATACTCCTAATACAGATGGTAGCTCAGATCAGGAGCAGATATTTCCAGGTGGGTGCTTTGGGAGGGCCAGCTGTGGGACAAGAACTGATGATGATTTGCAGTTAGCTTAGCAATTATGTGCACAGTAAGTTGATGCCTCTAAAGTGTGTTCTTTCAAACATTGTTTACTTTCCAGTCTTGAATATTCTTCTTGTGACTTTGTTTACCCTAGTAAGGAAACTTCCAGAAATAAATTTCAGTCATGTCCCAGTTTCATGAATTCAAATTTAGTGGGACCTCAATTATGCAGGATTGATTTTTATACGTGTGTATTTGTATGTGTGTTTGAAGCTGTTTTATTTTTAACTCAGGAGGGAGAAAAAGAAACGTTAAGTTATAGGTCACAGTGTCATGTAAGTTCCAAGAATGGTTTCAAGGAGAGTGAATTTGAACATTTAAAAACATTTTTATTATTATTTTTAAGAATTTTAACATTTTATGAATATATACTATGTTCTGGGTGCTAGAATTTGGTGATTTCATATTTGAAGCCAGGATTTCTAAATCGTAGCCCAGGTATCTTGTAGTCTGATCTTCTAATCGTCTAATTCTTACACTAAGCAAACGGGCCTCCTTGAAAGACAGAGAAGTTGGAATTAGCCCTCAGGATAGAAAAGGAGTCAGGGGCCCCTTAGGCAGCCTCACCTAGCTGAAATAAAGTAGATGACCCAGAATCAAGACAAAAACTTTGCCACTCCCACAACAAAAACCGCAAAGAAAACAAAACAAAACAAAACACCTCTGAAGCGAAATCAAATACTGAGCAACTAAAACAGATGGCCTCAAATCAGCAAACTTAAGCTCGTGTACTTTTCTTATGATAGAGTTTCATGACTCTTCACTGGGAATCGATTTACTCTTCTATTGGACACAATTTTAACTCGCTTGAATGACTGGTTGCTTAGCCAGCTGGAGATTAGAAGCAACCTGTTCCATTAAGGAGCTGGTTGCGGCAGCTGTAATTGCTAACAGAAGGAGGAGATAAAGTCTACTATGTCTAGCTGATGCCCAGACTCAATGCCTGAATGTGGATGATAAAGTGCTCCAATAATCCCCAAGTATATTTCTACATTGTAGCACAGAGAAATAGAACTCTGACTAGTCAAGCATAGATTAATTTGTGTCCAATGGACTCATGTTACGGTGGGGGAAAATATCTAAAAAATCAAAATGTTTTGGAGTGAGTTTCCACTACATTTAAGTTTTATTAATAAGGACAATTTTACTTGAGGCAGAGCCAGAAAAAAACCATTGTTTTCTTCTTTTTTTATTTCATTCTTTTCATCAATCATTTACTTGTTCATTATTTTTATCCATCCAACAAGATTTGATGCAGCTGAGGTGTTACAATATTAAGACATCAGGGAAACACTGCTGTTTTAGATGGCCTGATTTCTAATTGATTGTAAATAATTTATATGCAAGTCTAGCAACTCTCAAGACCCGAATGAAATCTGGGGAAATGTTTCTCTGATGAAAGGGAAATGAGGAACTTCAGAGTGTCCAGGAGAACAGAACCCTAACCCAAGGCAGTTCTTTTGAGGAACGTTCAATTGTGAGTGAATGAATGCTTCTTGTCTTTAATATAGATGTTGTGCATGCAAACAGAACAACCATGGATGAAATATTATTGATTCAAAAGAATAAGAGAGAAAAGGAACAGGGAGGAAACAAAGAAGAAAGAAAAGAAAGGAAGTGGATTAGAAGAGGAGGGTGAGGCTCAGGTCGTAACAAGGTAAGTGCTTCTCAACTTCTTCTCAGCTCAGGCCAAAGCAAGCTCTTCAACTGAGCCAAAATACTGTTCTAACCAAAGAGGTGGACAAGACCAGCCTGAATCCTCTTTTAAATTCAGTTCCAAGTACAGGGACGCCTGGTGGCTCAGTTGGTTGAGTGTCTGACTCTTGGTTTCTGCTCAGGTCATGTTCTCAAGGTTTGAGAGTTTGAGCCCCACATCATCGGGCTCTCCCCTGGCAATTATGGAGCCTGTTTGGGATTCTCTCTCTCTCCCTTTCTCTCTGTGCTTCCCCTACTCGTGTTGCCTCCCTCTCATAAATAGGTGAGTAAACTTAAAAAAAATAATTCAGTTCCATGTACATATTCAGTTCAGTTCAGGTAACTTGCCAGGCAGTTACTGAGCCCCTACAATATGGCAAGGCTACTCAAGCTATGCAGTCGATTAGAACTATCCCTTTATTCATTAGCTCCAAAAACCTTTGGACACGCATACATTTTCATTACTTTTATATAACACCAATCGAGTGTACCATTCCTTCTCAGCACTCTCTTTTCTTTTCCTACACAGTTGGAAAGCAGAGAAGTTAAGTCTTACATAAACAGCCAAGAGCAGTTGTAACTGAACTGGTTCAGCAAAACTGTGAAACTTATCTGATCTCTGCTTTCACGAGAGGCCCTTTCCATAACATGAGCGTCCAGATTTCCACATTTATTGAGCGCTTACTCTCTTTCACACACTAGGAGACCCAGACAATATTTTGGTATCAGTTATTTATTTGTTAATTTACAAATGAATATATATGTATATATGTATTTTTTTTCAATGCCAGGCTATGTGCTGGTATTTCACCAATAAATTAGTTGTATGAATTTACAGTTCAAAAGTATAATCTTTAAGTCAATATGTTGCCTTCCACAGGGTATCTGCTTTTAAATTTTCTCAGTTTGCAGAATAAAAGACTTCCAATTTTAGGGGAGAGAAAAAATGCATTCCTCTATTTTTTTAAGTTAGGTAATGGGGCCTGTAAATTAAACTGATAAAAGAGAAATTACAGGAGAAAAGGCACACACATTTTATTTTTTATTTTTATTGATTTATAAAAATGTTTAAAGTGTATTTATTTTGAGAGCCAGAGCATATGCAGAGCAGAGGGAGAGAGAGAATCTGAAGCAGGCTCCACACTGTCAGCATAGAGCCTCGACATGGGGCTCGAGCCCACAAACCATGAGAGCATGACCGGAGCCAAAATCAAGAGTCAGATACTTAACTGACTGAGCCACTCAGGTGCCCCCACATTTTATTTTAATTTTTATGTGTGCTGAGATCATCACAGAAAAGAAATAAAGACGCAGAGAGACATTAAAGAGCTGGGGGCTTAAATGCCATTTTAACAAGGATAATACATTTGAAGAGAAGAAACGAGACAAAGGAAAAGGACTATTGGGGGCAGTAAATTAAGGGAAGGTAAATATAAGATTAAATACAATGGAAGATAAGTATTCTTTTATTTTTATTTATTTGTTATTTTTATTAAAAAAATTTTTAATGTTTATTTTTGAGAGAGAGCTAGTATGAGTGGAGGAGAGGCAGAGAGAGAGGGGAAGATAGAGGGTCCGAAGAAGGCTCTGTGCTGTCAGTGCAAAGCCTGATGTGGGGCTCGAACCCACGAATGGTGAGATCATGACCTGAGCCAAAGTCATATGCTCAACCAACTGAGCCACCCAGGCGCCCCAATAAGGATTAGTTTAGTAAGATTTGTGCAGACTCATCTTGGTGCTGTCTTTGTGTCTCCAGTCAGAAAGATGGTTCTCTTGGTATGGGAGACAGGAGCGAGAACGCCTTCACAACGGGAAATGTTGATCAGCTTTTCGGTAGATAGGGGAGGGCACAGACCTCCTTCTGTGATTGCTGCTTCTTAATTACCTTCTGTTCAAAATACTCCTTATGCTAAGGTAGATTGTTTTGGGATGGCATGTTTAGATCCCCTTCAGCACTTCATTGGAGGACTCTCGGACAGCCCGCACTGTAGCTGGGGGCAGGGGTCTTTGGGGCCCACACACTGGATTGATGGGGACTACTTCCCCACCAGGATGAAGGAGTTAGGAGAGTGGAGGCTTTGGAGGGCTTTCTTCCTGGCACAAGTTACTGGTCATCTGCCCAGCTTACCCTCCAGGTAGCCCTTTTGTTATGGTTTCACGTACCAGTGAACATGCCTTCTTCTTTCAGTCAGGCTTTCCTTTGGCCGCTTATTCACTGAACTCCCTATTTCCTTGCCAGGATTGGGTTTCTCCCTCTTGCCCCTTCCCTTCCCTTTCTATCTCCTCCATCTTCTCCGCACCTCAGCCCTCGACTTGGCAGGGCCGGTGTGCTGGGTCTGCTAGCTTTCTCCATTACGGCACTCGTCAGTTTATACCTCTGTATCTTCAGCCACCCACGCCACTTCATTTTCTAAACCTCAGTTTCTTAAGCTTTCAAATGGGGCTCGTCACATGTGCTCCGAGTGTCTCTGAACATTATATCTATATGAAACTTTGAAGTAATAACAACTACTCCTAATTGAGCACTTGGGGAATGCCAGCTGCTTTTCTAAACACCTGATGTGGTTATCTCAGTAAATCCTTAAAAACCACTGTAGAGAGTAGGAACCATTAGTACCACCATCCTTTATTTATTTATTTATTTATTTTTTAAATTTTTTTAAATGTTTTATTTATTTCTAGGAGAGAGAGAGAGACAGCGTGAGCAGGGGAGGGTCATAGAGAGAGGGAGTCACAGATGGAAACAGGCTCCAGGCTCTGAGCCGGCAGTCAGCACAGAGCCCGACGCGGCTCGAACCCACGAACCGCGAGATCATGACCCAAGCGAAAGTCGGACGCTTAACCGACTAAGCCACCCAGGCGCCCCTTAGTACCACCATCCTTATACAAAGGAGGGAAGGGGGAAGGCGGGGAGGCAGAGATACCTGAAGTCAGTGGTTATTTGGGTGCCAGAGCTGGGTTCAGGATGCAGTGTGTTAGTCTCCAGAGCTCTGGTGTGTAACCAAGATTTCACAGGCGGCCAGCATGGGTTCATTTTCTCATTGAGTGTTCTCGAATACTGGCCACTGCCTCCTGTCAGAGGTCTCTCTGTCGACCCCTACTGGACACCAACATGATAGCAAAGCCCATCCTTTGTGACGCCTACAGCTCGTTATAATGAAAGCTTATCTTTCTGGCAGATGAATCCTGGCAGGAAACCGTGTCCTCTGGGGTCCCCCTCTGTCTGCCTCATCACACCAGAGCAACAATTGCCAGTCCCTGCTGCAGTCTAACCATCTGGAGAAGGGCCCCCGCGTGTGAGGAAAGCAAAAGCTAAAGTGCACAGTGGCCTGGCATTGAAACCCTTCTCTTCCATTTTGACCCAACCCACGGTTAGTCACAGGTACACATGGGAGAATCTCAAACGTTGATTTGAAGAGTGATTTCCAGGCTTCGGGTTTGTGAATTCTTTTGATAGCATTTGCAAGTATCTGATGGCCTGTGGAGGGGAAAAGCAAATACTCACTCTGTGTAGCCCTAGGAGAAGATCCCACCTGAGGTAAATTTCAGCTCAATATAAAGAAGACTTTTTATGAAGCTTGTTTCCATCTGTAGAATGGGCTACTCTTTTTTTTTTTTTTTTTGAGAGAGAGAGTACATGTGAGCAGGGCAGGGGGTAGAGGGAGGGAGAGGGGGGTGGCAGGAGGAGAGAGAGACAGAGAGAACGAGAAAGAGAGAGAATCTTAAGTAGGTACTGTGTTGAGCATGGAACCCAATGCAAGCTCTATCTCATGACCCTGGATCATGACCTGAGCCAAAATCTAGAGTCAGACCCTCAACTGACTAAGCCACCCAGGCACCCCTAGAATGGACCACTCTTACAAGGATGAATTCTCTGTCTGTGAAAGTGTGCAGGCCTGGGGAGGCTCCTTGTCATGGGCACTGGAATGTCACAGTTAGCAGCATGAGCACCATGGATTTTGAAATCAAACTGAGTTTGGATCCCAGCGACACCACATACTAACTGTATGCACTGGGCAAGCCATTTATCTTGCTGAGCTCCCTCATGTGTGAAATGGAGTAAGGGTCCAGGAGAGGGTTACATGTTTAGAAGTACCTGTGGTACCTTGGTTTGTGCCCACACTTAGAGAGCACTCAACAAATGGCGCTTAACTGACACTCACGAAGGCCTTATTACATATCAGACACTCTTTTCAAGTGCTTTGCAAATATTAACTCACTGATTCTGACGACAGTCTTATGAGGTAGTACTGCTACTGCATCTGGGTGGATTACTGGATGCAGTGGTTTCGAGAGCCCCTTCCCGCTCTGAGATGCTAGATCCAGCCGGGTGGCTCTTGGTGAACAGAACTGATGCTTGATGGACTGACTGACTGATGATATTAGCTACTAGCTTTCCTGATCCTAAGGACGTAGGATTTTGATGGTGCATTCCTCAAGTCTCGTACAGCTTAGAGCCCCTGAATATACCCCTAATCAAGCATTTTCTCTCTCACAGACACGTCCATTAACAAATTCTTTCATTATCCTCGAAAGCATGCTCTGGCTGCCTGGAAAATGTTCCCCTTCCCCCTCACCTCCCTTTCTGTCTTCCCATATTTAATTGCTACCATGTATTTAATACCTAGCCATGCCAAGATCCATGTTAAACTATGCATGTGGTGTGTGTGTGTGTGTGTGTGTGTGTGTGTGTGACTGTGTGTGTGTATTTGAGCAAGAGAGTGACAGCATCCAGTTATGTTTTGGTAAATCATTAAATATAGACCCAGCCTGATCTCATTCAGGCGCTTGCTTATTTACATAGTTACTTTAATGTGCCTGGGATCTATTCCTGTCCCTAAAGATCCCTTCCTCCCTGTCCACAAGGCCCTGCTACAGCTAAAAGCAGAACTGAGGTTTTTTCCATGACAACAATGCCCATTATTTAAAAGAAAAAAGAAAGTGCTTTATAATGAAAGGTGATGCAAACACAATTGAAGTAAGGGACAAGGCGATCAGACGATGGAAACTGAGCGTGGCATCTGAAGAACCAAAGAAGGCCACGAGATGCCGGGTCAGCCCAAGCTGGTGATTATGTGTTAACACTGACGCAATGTGTCTGCGTTTCTCAGAGGCTAACATTCTGCATGACAGATTTTCTGTGACGAGATGCTTGAGGTCTTTTTTGTTCTTACAGATTTTTTTTTGACCACAGAAACTCAACCTAGACAGGAGGAGGGGAAGAAAGGAATAATTCTTCGTTTGGTCATATATGTAATATATGGTCATTTAATAATAATATATCACATTTTTACTATAGCTAGTTTGGGGTCCCACACTAGAGGAAGAATTTGGAAAATGCTAAAAACAAACAAAGAGATAAAAGGGTAAAGCAATGGGCTTTGCTTCAAGGCCCGAAAAAGATGGTTGTTGGCTCTAGGAAAAAAATTGGGAATGTATCACTCATACCTTAATTAAATGGGGGTTATCATAAACAATAGTTTTTCTTTGCCAGGCAGAATAAGAAATAGTTTTCACCTACAGTAGGAATGGTTTAGAGGCTAGAACAGAACCTCGGAACCTCGTTACAGAATATTCAAGAGCCCACGTGACTGGGCTGTCTCAGCAAAGGGCGGAGAGATAAGGAATTCCTTGCCCTCCTTACACCGCATTCAGACGCGGGCAATCTGAACTCCAGCGAGACAGATTATTGGAGCCTAATCGCCATTGCCCGGACGTCTCTGCTCTGCGTCTAGATTTGACCTCCGACACCACATTTCCCAGGTCCCTGCTGGTGCCGTGGACAGGGCAGCAAGCTCAGTATTGGGAGACCAGCATGTAGACCCTGTGTCATGTGCTGCTGTCCCTTGTTTGGTGGGGATTCCGGTTTTCTCATCCATTCAGTGAACCAGTGGGTCTACATGCTAGTAGTTCTCCAACTTCAGTGTGGAGGAGAATCGTAACTATTTATTATTATTATCCGGAGAGGCACTTGTTTCAAATCCATATTTCTATTCCCTTCTCCATCCAAGGTTTTATTTAGTTAGTCTGGAGTGGAGCAGAGGACCCAAGATTCCATTTATTTTATTTTTTTAAATATTTGTTTATTTATTTTGAGAGAGAGAGAGAGAGAGCATGAGTGGGGAAGGGGCAGAGAGAAAGAGGGAGACAGAGAATCCCAAGTAGGCTCCGTGCTGTCAGTGCAGAACCCTAGGCGCGGCTCAGTCTCAGGAACTGTGAGATCATGACCTGAGCCGAAGTCAAGAGTCAGACACAACCTCTGTGTCTCCTTCTCTCTCTGCCCCTCCCTTACTCACGCTCTGTCTCACTCTGTCTCTCAAAAATAAATAATTTTTTAAAAAATGTTAAAAAAAAAGGGGGGGTGGGGGCGCCTGTGTGGCTCAGTCAGTTAAGTGTCCGACTTTGGCTCAGGTCATGACCTCACAGTTTGTGGGTTTGAGCCCTGTGTCAGGTTCTGTGCTGAATGCTTGCTCCGAGCCTAGAGTCTGCTTCGGATTCTGTATCTTCTTCTCTCTCTGTCCCTCCCCCACTCACACTGTGTCTTACTCTGTCTCTCAAACATAAATAAATGTAAAAAAAAATTGAGAAAAAAAAAGTCAGACACTTAACCAACTGAGCCACCCACGCGCTCTCCCACCGTGATTCCGTTTATTAATAAGTGTCTGATATGACACTAGGCTGGTGTATCAGTCAGCTTGGGTTGCCGCAACAAGATACCAGAGGCTGAGTGGCTTACACAGAGATGCATCTCACAGTTTTGCAGGGCGGAAGTCCAAGATCAAGGTGTTGGTTTCTCCTGAGACCTCTCTCCTTGGCTTGCAGATGGTCACGTTCTTTGGGTGTCCTCACAGGGCCCTTCTTCTGAGTGGGCATCCCTGGCATCCTTGTGTGATATCCCTGATATCAGTGAAAATTTAAAGAGAGCCTGAGATGCACAGTCTCTGTGTGTCTTAGTCCCCAGAGGGACACCAGGCCAATGGGATCACGACACACCCTGATGACCTCATTTTAACTGAATCATGCCTTTAAAGGCCCTGTCTCCAAATACTATTCCATTCTGAGGTTACTGAGGGTTAGGGTTTAAACATATGGATCCTGGGGGAGGAGGGTGTACAATTTAGCCCCTAACAGCTTTAGCTACCTAAATCTCTAAATTTAGGTAATCCCCCAAATTTTGTGACCCACAAAAGCTAGATCGTGCCTCTTTCCAGGCCCAGGCTCCTCTTTGAGTCTGCTTATAGACTACCATGGGATAGCTGAACTCTTATTTTTAGTCTCTCCACATCTCTAGCCCAAATTCCCAACCTTACTCTGGTGACATCTAATCTCCTAATCCCTAATCTCTTTGCCCTTGTTGGTTTTACCACTCTTTGTAAGGCGTCTGCCACCTGCCCCCCCACCCCCTCCTACACTAACATGTTATTACCTCATTTATTTATCTGTTTCCTTATTTCCTTCCCTTCTCCCCTGCTAGGCTGTAAATACCATAGATCAGTGAACTGCATACTACATTTTGTTCCCAGCATCATACACAGTGCCTGACATACAATAGGTGCACATTAACTGTTGATGCATGAATAAATGACCAAATAGGTGAGATGAGTTGATATGACCTTTAAGATCCATTCCAACCCTCAGATTCGGTCAGCTTTTTCCCTTTTTATTCATCCATGGGGATGGTGTTTAAGAGGCTTCTTCCCAGCCGGAGGGAATAAATAAAATATGTAGAATACCAAACCCGCCATGATGTCTACCCAGACACCTGGGAGCAATGAATGTATGCTTACCTGCTATCCCAACAAAGTCCTAGTAGGCTCTGGACGTCAAGTGTCTAGACCGTACTCCCCAAGGTAGAGCGTGGACAGAGAGCGGCAAATGTCGCACGCCACCCATGACGCCTGAAGCCCCACACACGAGTGTGCATGCACCCACAGCTGGAGTCTGCATGTGGTCATGAGTCTTCTTGCAGACGGCCCCAAACGCTTACGTGTAAACTTAAGTGTTTACACGCTTAAGGCCTCAGATATTTGCTGGGACTACACAAGCAGGTAAGCTTTTTAACGTATTCTTTCAGGTTGATGGAAGGATGTTGGAATGTGTTCAATAAAAGCACCAAGGATAATGCAATAAAACTAGTGATAATAAGTGAAAAAATTAAAATATCCATAATAATTTAAACAGAGAAAGTCTGAGGTGCACAGGTGAATTTTAATCTCTGATTGGGTTGCATCTACATGTGTGAAACCTTCAGGGTACAGAGGGCAATATTTTTAGATAGCTCTCATGTACATCTTTATTGGAGGCCTCGACCCCAGGCTGAATTGGTTGCTTTTTTCCTTATATTTCTAATATTTGAGAGCAAATATTTGTTTCTATGTATGTTCCCTCTACTCTAACGTGGTCTGTTGAGAGCAATGATCACATCTTATTTCTGCATCTCCTGCACCTGCTACATGGCCTTCAAAAATTGTTTACTGAATGAATGACTAACAAGGAGATTTAAATATTGACTGGTAGATATCGCCAGTACGTTTTATAGCAAATAGACTGAGAATCATTAATCTTGCCATGATCCTTCTAACGTATCCTGTTCTCAGTGACTTTGTTTATAAAATTTTTAAAAACTGGTGTTTGCTCTTAGAATGGGGAGTGCCAAGCATGTTTGGGGGAGGGAAGTAGCCAGGAGAAAGTCTGGCTAGAAGGCCCGCTTCTAGGAATGCAAAATGATTTTCAAATGCTCTCTAGTCAGACATAATTAAGAAAGTAAATACATTGAACGAGAGTCAAATACCTGTAACACAATGCAAAGCACTAAAAAAATCACCTTGTGCTCCAGATTACACACATTGTTGCTTCACTGAATAGTGTGCATAATGGCAAATTGACTCTAATTATTAATACCAATAGTCCCATTCACTGAGAAATCAGTTTATAATAAAGATTTATTTAGCTTCCAAGCTCCCGGGGCCATGGCCAAACACCTGTCAGAGAGGTGGCCACGGGGGATTATTATTAATTATCTGTCCAATTGTTCCTCTCTCCCTTAGAAGCACCAACAATATATGCCCCGCATCAAATGAGGGCAGGAAGGATCCACTCATGCCCCCCTCACTGCCTAGGGTCCTCTGACAGAGAGATTGTCCTGGTTGACACCGGAAGCTACTCAGCAGGTAACATGGGTCCTTAAGAAGCCTTCAAAGCCGCACGGAAATTTGTGCCATGGGGAGAAATGGACAGAAGGTTTCTGCACTGGAGAAATTGTTCTCCTTTTCCTCAGACTACTTTCCCTGTTCCTGGTTCCCCTCTACACTCCCCTGCCTCTGCCCAAACCTTCTCTCGGCCCTACCGTCTTCCTGAGCTATGCTTTCTATCATGCTTCCAACTGAACTGTTTTTTTTGGGGGGGGGCGGGGCGGGGAACGGGTTGGGGAGATGCTGAAAGGGCTGTGAAGCATCCCTAGGTTGAACAAGGATTTTTAAAAAAATTGTGGTAGGGGCGCCCGGGTGGCTTAGTCGGTTAAGCGTCCGACTTTCGCTTAGGTCATGATCTCGCGGTTCGTGGGTTCGAGCCCCGCGTCGGGCTCTGTGCAGACTGCCAGCTCAGGGCCTGGAGCCTGTTTCAGTCTGTGACTCCCTCTCTCTCTGACCCTCCCCTGCTCACGCTGTCTCTCTCTGTCTCTCTCTCTCTCTCCTAGAAATAAATAAAATATTAAAAAAAAATGTGGTAAAATACACATAAAATTAGCCTTCTTTATTTATTTACTTACTTACTTATGGGATGAGTTGGGGAGAGGGACAGAGAAAGAGAGAATCCTAAGTAGGCTCCGCACTCAGCACAGAGCCTAAGGTGGGGCTTGATCCCTTGATCCGGGGATCATGACCTGAGCTGAAATCAAGAGTGGGACACTCAACCGACTGAGCCACCAGCCACCTCTAAAATTAACCTTTTTAAAAGTGTATAATTTACCGACATTTTGTACATTCACCATGCGACTACCCCCGGTGTCGAGTCCCAGCACGTTTTCATCACCCTGAAAGGAAACCCCACATCCGTGAAGCAGTCACTCCCTATTGCCTCTTCCCCTGGCCCCTGGCCACCGCTCATCTCTGGATTTGCCTCTTCTGAATATTTCCTGTTCAGTCTGTGGCTTCCTGTGACTAGCTTCTGTCACTTAGCTGGGTTCATCCAGTCATATGAGCACTCCATTCTTTTTGTGGCTGGGTAATAGTCCATTGCGTGGGTACATCACATTTGGCTCATTAGTTAATAAACATTTGGGTTGTATTTTTTCAACCAAGCTCTTTAACCGCCACGCATTGTCTCCATTTCCTTCATCTAATGTCAGCAACCCATGGTTATAAAGAGTGTGCCTGTTCCAGGCATCGGGCACAGCGGTTTACAAGCATAACCCCATTTAATTCTCACATGTGTGCACATGTTGGTCTCACACCAGGCAGCCCAGCAGAAAGGCCCGGGACTGAAATCCAGCCAGGATTTCTGTGTTGAGGGAGGGGTGGAGGGCTCCTTTGTGCACAAATCAGCTTTGTTACCAACTTTGGGGTTAAGGAAAATGAGAATTAAAGAATCTCTGTACTTAATTCAAAACTATGCATCTAACAAATAGGAAGAAATCATATGAACCCAGATATGACTAAGCCCATATCCTTGGCTACTACCAGATACTATGAGAACATTAGGAAGGACATCTGTAGCTTCCTTACCTTCTTCCAAGGTTTTCTTTTGTCCTAGTCCAAAGTAAAAATTATATTTACATTCCATCCAATGAGTAATGCACACATATAACAAAAAAGTATCATGAAACTACACTTAACCTTAGTACCTGCAATATACTTTTTCATTCTATCTCATTTTTTTAAAAAAAGCTGGTAAAGCTCCACTAAATTGATTTCTAAAGGATTGTCACTCACAGTTTAAAAACCATGGCTGAAATCCAAACGCCCATTTTTTTTCAGTCTTTACTTAACCTTTTCGTGATATTTGACATTGTCCAATGGGCCTCTATTTCTTGAAACTCAACATGTTTTCGGATCACTCGCTCTTGGGCTCCAGAATGCGATTTCCGGTATTCTTCCCTCATTTCACCCTAACTGTTTTATCTGTACTTTAACCCCAGGGGCTCAAAGCTGTGCTTGCTCCTGCCTCCCTCTCTGCTGTTTCAAAAACTGTTCCCTCCCCACTTCCCGTTGCTCCTATCTCAGTTGACGCTTGCCCTATCTTTCCAGTCTCTCAATATACATAAAAAACTCATAGCCAAAATGTTGAACAGACACAGAATAGAATATATACAAATGGACAAGCATTTGTCTATGAAAAGATGCTTACCATCACCAGATATCAGGTAAATTAAAACCACCAGATACCATTATCTACCCACAAAATGTCTAAAATAAAGGTTGACAATACAAGCGTTGGCAAGGATATGGAGCAATATGCATCGCTAGTGGGGTCATTAAAGGATATAACAACTTTGGAGAAGTGTTTGGCAGTTTCCTATAAAGTTAAGTTTACATTTACCATGTCATCTGGCAATGCCAACCCCTAGCTATTTCCCCCATGAGAAATGAAAGCAATCTGCACAAAGACGTTCACAGAATTGTTCCTAACAGTTGTATTCGTAGTTGTCCGAACTTGAAGCCAAGTCAAACGTCCATCGATAGGTGACTGAATGGATAAAACGCTGTACATCCGCACAATAGTATAATACTCAGCAGAACAAAGGTACAGGCTGCTAATATCGACGACATCCTATGTGAATTTCAAAACTATGATGCTGAATGAAATCTGCCATACAGAAAAGAGTGCACACTGTATGATTCTATTTGTATGAAATTCTAGGAAAAGAAAAGCTGATGTGATGGGACAGAAAGCATGTAAGTGCTTACCTGGGTCAGGTAGGGTGGGCAAGTTGTTTACTGACCTCAGAAGGCATGAGACAACTTTTTGGATGATGGAAATATTCTATGTCTTGATTGTGGTTACATTTGGTTGTGGGTGTATACATTTGTCAAAACTATATACTTAAAGTAGATACAGTTTTATCTTATGAAAAGCATATCTTTAGGAAGTTGGTTTAACCAGCCAGCTGGGGGGTGGGGGAAGGGTGTTGGCTACCTCTTCCTTTCTGTCACCTCCCACAACTAATAAGTTATTCGGTTCTCTGGAGTTGGACTTTCAACATTGCTCTCATATGAGAATCTTCTCTCACTTGCCTCTCTCGCTCTCCATTGCCAAGTCTTACTCCGGGTCTACGGGAGCTCTCCCCCTGCACCAATGTGGGAGCTTCCTGCCTTTCCCCACCCCCGCTCTCCTCAACTCCGACCAAGCTTTCCCTTCTCAGCACTGCTGATCATATCCTGCCACTCCCTTGATGGAGTACTTCCATTGGTTGCCTTTTGTCCAAAGATTGAGATACAGATTTAATCCTCTTTGCTGCCCACAAATATTTATTGGGAACAGGCAGGCATTTAGCACTCCATGCGGAGCCATTCATAAACCTTTCAAGGCTCAGTTTTAGTCACACTGGGTGTTCACAACTTAACGCCTTTCTGTATTCTGTGGCTGCCATGCTCTTGCTTTTCTCTCTTCCCATGCATTTCTATTTCTTAGAGATTTCCTGCTCTGTGAAGCTTTTCCCCAGTATCCAGGCAGACATAGGTATCTCAGAACCTTTTACTCAAGCCTAACATAGCTTGGGCTGGGATCACTTCGTTGTGTCTGTGAAGTCTGTTCGCTTTCTAGACTGTGTCTGCCTTGATGTTACACGCTGTGGCATAGTCACACCCATGCCTCTAAGAACAAACGTGATGGCACTTAATGTTTATTGAATTCATTGCCCACGTTTCTATTGATGATAAAGTTAGCAACGTAATTCTCCCGCTAGAATTAATTTTTTCCTCTCCAGTCGTCTCATAATCTTTTATCAATGCTTCTCTTGTATCACTTATTATTTCCCCACTACACTGTGAACTTTAAACAAATTTAAAATATCTTCGTCAGCTAGAAATCTTCATCTTAATTTTAAGCACCTTGTCCAACCTTAACATTTTTGCTCTGTTTTGCCTCAGATGTTTTAAAAAATAAATATATAACATTTATAGATACAATGGAAGGCTCCCAAGTACCCCTTCCCAAAGCCATTCCTTTCTCTCCCTTTCAAAGGCAATCCTTCTCCTAAATTTGGTGTTTATCATTGATTTGCATATTCTGAAACTATGTATGTATGAATTCATAAATAATTCATAGTATTGTTTTACATATCTTAAAACTTTATGCAAATAATATAATTCTACACATATTCTGGAAGCTGGTTTTGTTTTGCTCAACATTATATTTTTACACTGGTCTGCATCAATACATGTAACTCTAATTTATTTTATTTATTTTTTTTCAAAAATTTTAAATGAAATGTTTATTTTATCTTATTTTTTTAATATTTTATTTATTTTTGAGAGAAAGATAGAGACAGCATGAACAGGGGAAGGTCAGAGAGAGGGAGACACAGAATCTGAAATAGGCTCCAGGCTCTGAGCTGTCAGCACAGAGCCCAATGTGGGGCTCGAACCCACGAACCACAAACCATGAGATCATGACCTGAGCCGAAGTCGGATGCCCAACTGACTGAGCCACCCAGGCGCCCCTTAATGTTTATTTTTGAGAGAGAAAGAGAGAGAGTGAGATCACAAGTGGGAGGGGCAAAGAGAGAGGGAGACACAGAATCTGAAGCAGGCTCCAGGCTCTGAGCTGTCAGCAAAGAGCCCAGAGCAGGGCTCGAACTCATGAACTGCAAAGTCATGACCTGAGCTAAAGTTGGACGCTTAACCGACTGAGCCATCCAGGTGCCGCCATGTAACTCTAATTTAAATGGGTGACTTAAGGAATATGCCTGCATCACTGTTCAACTAGATGTGGTCCAACGCCGTGTAAACAGAGAGCCTGTTCCAAACATATCTATGTATCTTACATATCAAATACTTGTCTCCAAACTGCACTGTGGAGGCTGAGTCAGGCACCATCCCTAAGTCTCCTTCTCTCTCATGCTTACATCCAGTCACATTTCCCTGAAGTATCTTCTCTCCTCTCCCTCCATTGCCACCATCCCAGGCCACAGTACCACAGGGTCTTGAGGGGACCACCACAATAATCTCCTACCTGGTCTTTCTACTATCTGACAACTTCCCCCCCTTCTCTTTCTTACACAGCTGTTGAGGCATTTTTCCAAAAGGCACGTCTGACCACATCAGATACGACTCTGACCTTGGAACCCTTTGGAAGCTCCTATTATTCTTAGGAATAATGCTGCGGCCCCCCTCCCCCCGCCCCCCCCGCCCCCCCCTGCCCCCCACCGCCCCCCCCTGCCCCCCACCGCCCCGGTCTGGCTCTGACCAGCTCTTGGCTTCTCATCAAGCTGCCTCTATTCTCCATTTTCTCTGTCCCTCTTGCGTCCTGGCCTTTGCCTGAGATCTCTTCCTTACCCTCTTCACACCTAACCTCTCAGGCTAGGGCAGCTTCCCTTATTATTCACTCGTAAAGAACCTTCTTTTCCTCCTGAGTCTATTAATTCCTATTTGGTATTACACATTCACTAGTGTGATTGACTCGATTGATTGTCTGGCTTTCAGCTAGACTCTAAACTTCATGCAGGATTGAACCATATACGCCTATGTTTGCTTTTCCCTGCATCTGAACCTTTCTTATAGCAAGCCCTTCAATAAATATTTGTTAAAGAGTGAGTGAACCCCTGGGAAACGTATTTAAAAAATAGACCTATAGGATGATGTAAGCCTAGCCTCTAAGAGTTGGGTTAGATAATCACTTTCTTTGAAATAACAAGATCTGGGGTGCCTGGGTGGCTTAGTCGGTTAAGCGTCCGACTTTCGCTTGGGTCATGATCTCGCGGTTCGTGGGTTCGAGCCCCGCGTCGGGCTCTGTGCTGACTGCCAGCGCAGAGCCTGGAGCCTATTTCAGAGTCTGTGTCTCCCTCTCTCTCTCTGACCCTCCCCTGCTCACGCTGTCTCTCTCTCTCTCCTAGAAATAAAAAAAAAATAAAAAAAAGAAAAAAAAAGAAATAACAAGATTCAAGGACACCGTAAATTGTGGAGCATGTGTGCTCTGATAGGTCAGGAGAGATATCCTTCCCAAAAGTTGAGACTTGGCAATTCCCAGTACCCTATGTCAGAAGCCAGCTGGCCGCCCACGCGTCTGAAAACGCGGTGATACGTTAACCTGCAAAGGCAAAGTCCAAGGGCACAGCTTTGCTGTAGGGCTATCTTCCTGACTGTGGGTTTAATAGCCTGTTCTCCAAATGTGCTCTGACGTCAGTGGGAGTTCCTTGTGCTCAGTGTGTCTGACTCAGCTTCTACAGTGCAGTTGGGAGAGAAGAATTTGGCCTAAGGACATCTCACCTTCTCCCTCTTTGGGGATTAAAGTGGAACTCAACCTTTACAGGTTTTTTTTTTTTTTTTTTGCCCCCATGTAATTTAACCTTCAGCTGCTATTTGTATTTCTTCCTATTTTACTATTTATAGACTGTTAGATAAAAATCTGAATGGGCTGGGGGGAGGGGCAGCAGAATCAAGTGCTCTTTAGTCTTTTGCAAAAGTGCCAAACTGGCACAATTAAAGGCACAGGGAGAAACGGGTTGGCACTTTTGGACCCAATAGACGTTTCCGAATTTAAACTGTTTTTATGTCTTTTGTATTATTAAAAATATTCTTCCATCTTTTTTTTAAATTTTGAGCTCTCTCTTATTTTGAACATGAACAGGGGAAGGACAGACTGAGAGAGGGAGGGAGGGAGGGAGGGAGAGAGAGAGAGACAGAGAGAGAGAGAGAGAGAGAGAGAGAGAGAGAGAGAGAGAGTCTCAAGCAGGCTCCACACTGTCAGCACAGAGCCCGACGTGGAGCTTGAAACCGCAAACTGCGAGATCATGACCTGAGCCGAAATCAAATGTCAGACACTCAACCGACTGAGCCACCCAGGCACCCCCAAAATATTTTTCAATCTTAAAAATAACATGTGTGAACCTATCGGTTCTATAGCCTATGGGATCTCAGAAAATCCTCATCCAGAGCATCTTATTATATATAATACATTATATATTAAATACATTAAATTAAATTTATGAGATTAATTAAATTAATAAAAATTAAGTACATTATAAATATTTTTTCAATCTTAAAAGTAAAATGCGTTAGCCTATAGGATCTCAGAAAATCCTCACCAAGAGCATCATATATTATATATATATATATATAATAATATATATATATTATATATAACACAAGAAATATGGTCTTAATGGAAAAGATTTCCTGGCAAGTGTTCATAAAAAGTAGATACCTGGATTCCTGAGTTTCATAAAGCGTGCTTTAAAGTACAATATGGCAAGATACTACAATGTTGCCAGAAACGTCTGTCACAATAAACTTCTCCCTCCCTAATGCTCTCAAAGTGCCTTAGACACACCTTAGTATGTGCTTATCAGAGAGCATCATGATAAGCTGAATGTCTCCTAGCTCAGACTGTGAGCCCCTGAGGTCGGAGCACAATTTTAGCTGTTTGTGAAAGATTTAGCTTCCATCAGGGTATCTGGCACATGGTAGCTGCAAAAAGAGAATGAATTAGAATCTGAGAAGTGTGCTCCAATCCTGCTTTCATATGTTCAGACTCTAGGGCCTTGGTAGATACCTAACCTCCTCAAGTTCCATTATTCTATAAATTGGGGACTCACACTTCCTCATGGGACAGCTATTAGAATGAAATGAGATGTGTGTCCTGCATGCAGTAGGTGTTCAATAAATGTTATTGTCAAGAACATCAGAGCTAGGATGCTGAGTTCTGCCTTTTGCTAGCTGTGTGACCTCAGGCAAGTCCCATAACCTCTCTGAGTTTTGGCTTCTCATTTTGCAAAATGGGAATAATAATATCTATGCATCAGATTTGTGGTGTGGAACAGTTTTGGACTGTTGGATTTTTTATTTTTTTTTATTTTTTTTTTAAATGTTTTATTTATTTATTTCGAGGAGAGAGAGAGACAGCATGAGAGGGGAGGATCAGAGAGAGAGGGAGTGACAGACTCTGAAACAGGCTTCAGGCTCTGAGCTGGCAGTCAGCACAGAGCCCGACGCGGGACTCGAACCCACGAACCGCGAGATCATGACCCGAGCGAAAGTCGGACGCTTAACCGACTAAGCCACCCGGGCGCCCCATTGGACTGTTGGATTTAATAGACCAAAACCAAACAAAGTTTAGTGACTAACACATTGTTGCCAGTTTTTTGTTTTTCCAAGTAGGAATGCTCCAGAAAAGAAACTATCATCTACCCTCACCATAAAAGAAAGAGTATTTTAAGACCAAAAAAGGAGGAAGGATTAATTTCTTCAAATGAACATATCTTTAAGAAAAAAATGCTTCCTGATGTCTCTATTTTAGACTAAACTGGTGACAAATTTGGTTTTGTGCTAGCACAAGCCCACATCCAGCCTTTGGAAGCTATTAATTAGGCAGATTAAATGAGGTGATATGTGTAAATAACTAAGCAGAGAGCCCAGCACACAGGAAACACTAAGTAAATGTTAACTGCTGCCATTGAATGTTATTTCTATCATCAACATAAATTAAGATACTTAACAATTCTATTAACAAGTTGTCTGAATGAATTAAATACCCATTACGTTTGTAATGAGTGGAGCGGACAAAGGAAAGAGGTGATGATATGAGTAAAGGACCAGAGGCCTTGGGAATAAGGAGATCATTGGCAAACATTCACTGAGGGAGGGCTTCCTACATTTCGGATGTTCCTGTAAGTATTTTGCATGTATGACCTTATTTATGCTTCATAGAAACCCCATTTTTTCCACATCAGGCAACCGAGGCACGGAGAGGTTATGGTCACCTGCTAGTAGGTGGTAACGCGGTCAAGACTCTATCGCTGTGATCTTCTGCTTCCCTCCAATAAAGATAAAATATACGACAAATTCCAGTGTAAAAGATTATACTGTATAAATAGAAGAAGTGAAAGATAATGGAGAGCAAGAGCAACAGACTGTGTCATTGAACTAGATACAGGGCAGCAAAGGGAAGCATTAGAAGATGGGCAGATAGTCTCATAATCACATCCAGTCTTACGTAAAAATGTCATGCTCTAGAAATGTGTCAGATACCATTTTCAATGCAGTTGAAGAATTTGACGTGTCAAGGGCTTGGCACATCACCTTTATTTTCTGCTGGGCTTCTCTGGTTGGGTTTTCTGAAGTGTGACATGCCTTTGATAGCGATGGTTGGGAGGGGTGAGGCGTGAGAGGGGGAAAAATAGCGGTTTGGCTCTGAGTCTTGTTTCCAGCATTTTAAATCCATGGCATTGCCAAGGCCGTAGGGGAGAGTGCTGGGAGAGCGCCGCGATGCAGCTGGAGAGGGGTGAGCAGCCAGGTGGGGAGGGTAGACTGCCTGCCACTAAGTCACCTGTGTAGAACCCGGGCTAATGAATCAATCTCCCTTCCCTGTGAAGCAGCCATTGCTTCATTGCTCTGCACCAACTCCACGGCGGGGGCCAAAAGCCAGCTTTGGAAACGGGCCTGTGCAGAATATAATAAAACAAGAGGTCACATTTTCCCAGAGCCTCACCGCCAGCGCGTGGCCAGCTCTCGGCTGAAATTGGCAGTAGTGGGCTCCCAAGCCTCCCTGCAGCCGAACGCAGACTAGCTGGCTTCCTGGAGATGGTTCGGTCCAGCATGGCCTGGATGCTGCCCAAGCTGACACTCCCCAGCAGAGACCCTCAGAGGACCCGGCCAAGGTCCTGGTGTCCTGGAAGGGGCCGCCAACGAGAGTTGCTCTTTTGAAGACCAGAGACATTTCTGCTGCGTTGAGGTGAAGCCTCCAAGGTTCACAGGATGCCAAATCACACATGCTTTCTGTCAACTCATTATGAATCTTGTTCTTATTAACCCAAACAATCACCTTAGCCTTAACCCAGTGCTACTCAGCACAAAAGTTATATCCTCTTCGGGGTTCAGATTGATGGCATTTGCTGCATTCCGGGCTCTGCTCTAAGCGCTCTCTGTGGATTGTCTACCTCTCACAACAGCCCATTAACAGAAAACAATGGGAAAGTGTAAGAGAGAAGTAACACATCAGGGGACGCACGGAGAGTGTGTTGGGAGCCCAGGTTAACTCCAACCACGTATCTGCACCTTTATCCCATGAGGACTGTGAAAATACTTATTATTTAAGCGTTCATGTCTCTGTTTTCTTCCCAAATGAATTAGAAGCTTCTGAAGGGAAGTGGCCATCTTAGGCGGAGGTGCTTGAATAAAGTCTCAGTCGGCTTGGATTGCTATGACAGATACCACAGACTGGGAGGTGTAAAGAGCTGGCATTTGTTTCTCGAAGTGCTGGAGGCCGGAGGTCAGGATGCCAGCAGGGTTGGATTCTTGGTGAGGTCCTTCTTCCTGGTTATGTATTCACATGGCCTTCCTTGGTGGCTGCTTGCAGAGAGAGAGCGAGAGACAGAGAGAGAGCGAGTGCAAGAGAGAGAGAGAGAGAGAGACCTTCTTCTAATGGCACTATTCCCATCCATGAGGACACCATCTTCATGGCCTAATCTACTCCCCAAATCCCCACCTCCTAAAACCATCACATTGAGAGTTAGGATTTCAACATGTGAATTGGGGACGGGACACAAACATTCAGTTCACAACAGATAGTATTCTTCCATGCATTTGGGAAACATTTATCGAACACCTATTAAGTGCCAAGGACTGTGTTAAATATTTGCCTATACAAACATACACAGAAAATAATCAAGCCTGGGGGCACCTGGGTACCTCAGTTAGTTAAGCGACTGACTCTTCATTTCAGCTCAAGTCATGATTTCACTGTTCGTGAGCTCCAGCCCCACGTACCACTCTGCACTGACAGTGAGAAACCTGCTTGGGATCCACTCTCTCCCTCTCCCTCTGCCCCTTTCCCGCTCATGCAAGGGGTTGCACATGCTCTCTCTCTCTCTCTCTCCAACTCCCTCAAAATAAATAAGTAAACATTAAAAAAAGTAATCAAGCCTGTTCTTTGGGAACTAATATGTCTATAAGGGTAATGTACAGAGAGGTCAATGGGCTATTAGAAAACAACCAGATCTTCCAGGCATGACATATACCATTCAGGTAGATCATAGCAGTTATTTATATTTATGCTGCCCTCTCAAGAATGCCATTAGAAGTTAACATATTTTATTTATCCATATATTTTATTTTAGATGCAATAAACAAGAGTGTTCTTCTCAGATAAAATATTTAAATTAGTCTACTGGTGGGTGTGGCATTGTAAAAAAAATATATATTTGATTTTTGTCCTTGGTTCCTGACCTAGATATTAAATCCCTTGGAATCCCTTGAGTGTTAGGGATGCTAAGAATATCTTTTGTTGTAAAGAAGCGACTCTTGGTAGCCCCCCCAGATAGCTTCAGAACGGGGGCATGTTGCCAGAGAGAGCAAACCTTGATTAAAATCAAGGAAGGAACTTTCAGCCCCTCCCCCCTCAACCTCTGGGGAGGTAGGAGGGCTGGAGATCGAGTGGATCATGCCAACGTGATAACACCTCCATCAAACCCCTAAATGACAGGGTTTGGAGAGCTTCCAGGTTGGTGAACACACTGAGGTGTTGGAGATGTTCGAGGAAGGCATGGACAACCCAAGCACTGCTCCCCACTCCCTTGCCCTATGCAGGCTCTTCTCTTCGGCTGTTCCTGGACTGTATCCTTTATAACGAGTGGATAATAGTAAGTACAGCGCCTTCCTGAGTTCTGGGAACCATTCTAGCAAATTATTGAACCTGAGGGGTTGGGGGTGGGAACCTCTGACTTAGAGCCGGAGGTCAGAAGTACAAATGCCTTGGGACTTGTGGCTGACGTCTGAAGTGAGGGCAGTCTGGTGAAACTGAGCTGTTTAATTTGTGGGGTCTCATCCTAACCCCAGGGTGTCAGAATTGAACAGAATTGTGGGACACCCACACGGTGCCCAGAGACAAGAGTTCTTGTAGTTGGCTTTGGAAAACAGCCAGTGGCATTCTTGAAAGAGTGGCATAAGTCTGTCCATCATTAAACATGGATTTCAGACATGGACATGATACATCTTCCGTCACAAGCGTAGAGCTGACTCAAACGCACAATTTCATTTTTGTGAATCATATTAAGATCAAAATAGAAGATAAGCGTTTAAACATTCTATTTTATGTTCCTCTCCCAATTATTAGGAGGGCCTCCAAGTTCATCTCCCCGCTTCCGTTTTTGTCCTACTCTGACCTCCCTCCCCCCAGCAGCCAGGGGAGCGATGCTAACCGCCCACCAATGACTCGCAGTTGTTCTTAGATTACAACCCAGATTTCTTACCATGGGCTGTATGACTTGCACGATCCGTCTTCTGTCTTTCCAGACTCATATGATAATGATGATGATTGCTAGACCGCTAGCATTTACTGAGCAGCCCCTAACATTCCACATGCTTTCTCAGTCACATGCCAGCCCTACCCCTCCTCCTCTCGGGCTTCCCCAGCACCCTCACTCTGCTCCTTTCCCTTCCAAATGCTCACGGGGCCCTTTCCCGCCTCTAGACCTTTGCATCTCCTTCCCCTGGGCCCAGGATGCCGTTGCCCTAGGTCTTCTCATGGCTGGTCTTATGCTTTTATTGGATGTCAGTGCAAACATCGACCTTTTGGAGAGGCTGTCCTGGACCACTCCATCTAAGCAGCTCTCTGCAATGACCACATCCTTCCCTGCTGATGAGTCCTTGCCAATGAGGACTTATTAGAGCTTGTCAGGGTCGTGTTTATTCTTTGCTCCTGTTTGTTTTCCCCCTGAGAAAGTTTTGTAAGCTCCATGGTAGCAGTTTGCTAACCCCCGCCTTGCTTACCCACTCTATCACCAGTGTCTAGCCTGTGCACGGAGCAGAGGAGGAGCTCAGAATGTATTTGGTGAATGGACCGATGAATTTACTTTAAGAATATAGACGAAGGGGTGCCTGGGTGGCTCAGTTGGTTAAGTGTCTGACTTCAGCTCAGGTCATGATCTCACAGTTTGTGGGTTTGAGCTCCGCGTTGGGCTCTGTGCTGACAGCTCAGAGCCTGGAGCCTGCTTCAGATTCTGTGTCTTTCTCTCTCTCTCTGTCCCTCCCCAGCTTGCACTCTGTCTCTCTCTCTCAAAAATAAATAAACATTAAAACAAAAACAATATTAAGTAAAATCCTGGGGTACCTGGGTGGCTTAGTTGGCCAAGTGTCCAACTTCGGCTTAGCTCATAATCTCACGGTTCGTGAGTTTGAGCCCCACGTAGGGTTCTGCAGTGACAGTGTGGAGCCGGCTTGGGGTTCTCACCCCCTTGCTCTCTGCCCCTCTCCACCCGTGCCTGTGCACACTCTCTCTTTGTCTCTCTCACTCAAAATACATAAACTTCAAAAAATAATATTAAGTAAAATGCTAGAAAAACTTCCTGTACATTTCTTTGTCTTTTTTGTTTCTTAAATAGTTTATTGTCAAGTTGGTTTCCATAAAACACCCAGTGCTCATCCCAACAAGTGCCTTCCTCCATGCCCATCACCCCCCCTTCCCCTCTCCACTACCCCATCAGCCCTCAGTTTGTTCTCAGCATTCAAGAGTCTCTCATGGTTTGCCTCTCTCCTTCTCCCCAACTATTTTTCCCCTTCTTCTCCCCCATGGTCCTCCGTTAAGTTCCTCCTAATCCTCCTATATGTGCAAACATATGGTATCTGTTCTTCTCTGCCTGACTTATTTCACTCAGCATAACACCCTCAAGGTCCATCCATGGTGCTACACATGGCCAGATTTCATTCTTTCTCATTGCCATGGAGTATTCCATCATATAGATAAACCACATCTTCTTGTTCTATTTGTCAGTTGATGGACACTTAGGCTCTTTCCATGATTTGGCTATTGTTGAGAGTGCTGCTATGAACAGTGGGGTACATGTGCTCCTATGCATCAGCACTATTGTACATTTCTTTGTAAGTAGTGAGCACTTAACCATGTCAATGTTTATAGATTAACAGGTCAAGTTTTCATACAGTCACTAGATGTGTGCATTTGTAGGCTGAGTGATCACATGAAAAGCAGGCCAGGTGAGCTTTGGGGAAACATACGTAGGTTTTCCAGACATAGCTGGATGATTGGGTGAGTACTGCCATCCTGTCGAGAGCAGAGAACTGCAGGAGGAAGGAGGTGACTGGCTGTCTGGGGCAGTCACAGAGGCAGCAGGTGTGTGCTCTTCAGATGCGGAATGGTTTGGAGTGGGCTGGAACTTGGGGTAGGTGGGGTGAGGGTGGAGGGGTGAGGAGTGCTGGGAGACGGGAGGAGTCAGGGGTGCTGGGAGACGGAGGTTGAAGGCTAGACCACAAAAAATGGAGAGAGGCGCTGAATGTCTTGCGAAAGAGGACAAGCTTTACACAGCGGTGGGCTGTGGAAATGAGGGAGAGAACCCGGAGGATCAGAGTGAGTAGATTAATGCCCTGCAGAAGACAGGACATGGATTGAAGAGGGCAGAGCTGCAGGCGAGACATGAGGCCCTCCCTCCACTACGGTGGTGCAGTCAGAAGGGAGAGGATGCTGTGCGCCGATTTCACACTCAACATGTTTGCTCACTGAATATCAGACATGCCAAATATGCACATTGAAATAAACCATGCACTATATAAACTGCTTAAAGGAAATTCAGGCGTTAGGATAGAGAGATGTATGCTTCCTTAAACCTCAGTCTGATTGCTAATGTATACAGAAGCATTGCATGTCCATAATTGAGGGACTATAGATACAATTTGTAGCAAATCACAGGATTAAAGACTGGAAGGGCCCGCAGGATAAACCTGTGTCTTCATTTTCACTGCATGGCCTTGATCTTGTTGCCGAGGGCTTCTTCACATCCTTGACCATGCCACACACAGCTCAATTTGCTCTTGCGCTTAGCTCTCTGTGTCTCTCTCCTGTCCCTGCCAGGTGAAATCCCATTCATTCTTTCTGCCAAGGTACACAGTCATGTCTGATGCCTTCTGTAACTTTGTTCAGCTAAAATCAATTGCTCTGCTCTATGCTCCTGTGTCATTTGCATGGAGGCCTATTACATAAATGCATATGGAGGCATAGTCATGTGGGGATTGGCGGGTCAGGCCCCAAAGCCAGACTGCCTGCGGTTGCTTTTGACCAGACATGTAAATTACCGCACTGCTCTGAGCTTTTGTTTTCTTATCAGTGACATGAAGACAACAATAGTATCTCTAATTACGCTATCTATCTCATAGCATTTTTAGAAGGATCTGATGGGCTAACACATGTGAAATAGAGGGACAATCCCTGGCACACAGTAAGGTGTTAAGTGTGGTAGCTATTTTCCTGCTTGACTTCTGCTTTCTGAGGGTAAGGGGTGGACGTTCTTATTCGTCTCCGTAACCCCAGAGCCTGGCACAGTGCCTGGCCCACTGTGGTCCTCGGAGAGTGCTGTGGAATGAAGGAGGAGACTGAGGTTCAGAGCAGCTCAGGCCATGTCCACAGGCCCCCTAGAACATGCACTGAGAGCTTTGTGAGCCCCAGGCCGTTGAACTGGCCACCCCAGCATGTGGAATAAGCTATTCTGTCTGTGTACCTTGAGCCAGGATGACTCTGTGCATTTAAGTTCAGTTTCCAGGTTGCCTTTTATGACATCTTTGAAAGAGACATCTATAGTTAAGAACTAAAAAAAAAAAAAAGAATGTAAGTGTAAATTACTGTGATTTAGGGAATGATGGGTGTTATTTTTTCACAAGTTTTATATAATGTGAGTGCATGCTAGGGAGTAACCCGAACACAAGTTGTAACTGAACCTGAAGATTACTTATTAAGATAGGGCTCAAGGGCAGTGTGCATTCTCCTTCAGATGTTTGCAGAATGTGGGGTATTTCTAACACGTTAAATGGAGATATTTCCTCACAATATTTATTGGCCTAAGACACTGAAACAGAGGGATGGTCACGTTTGGGGGCCCTGACTGAGAACCTCAATTCCCTAGGTGTGTCTGCTAAGGAGAGGGGGAGGGCAAGGCAGGGTCCAATTTCCTGCCCTCAGGCTAAGATCTTGCCTGGGTTGAGTGTCTCGACTCTTGGTTTTGGCTCAGGTCATGATCTCATGGGTAGTGAGTTTGAGCCCCACATTGGGCTCTGCGCTGACAGTGTGGACCCTGCTTGGGATACTCTCTCTTTCTTTCTCTGCCCCTTCCCCTGCTGTGCTCTCCCTCAAAATAAATAAATAAAATATATAAAAAAAAGAACTAAGTTCTCCTGTGTTCCACCTGTAGGTGTCCATCTGCCTTCACTCTGGACCCACTTCTGATTTGAGGGGAGAATCTGAGAATCCCAAACCCACTGAAACACAATTCTGCTGTTGGGCCCAGTTTGATCTGGATCCCCATTTCAGTTAGGGATACCAATCTGTTGATTTCTCTCTCTGTGTCAGGTTTTTAGGGGCTTTATTTCATGTAATCCTTGTAAGAATTTCACATGCGATGAGCAGATGCCCAGAGAGCAGGATTCAAACCCTGGTGTGCATGGTGGAAACAACCCGAATGCCCATCAACTGGCAAATGGATAAACAAAAATGTAGTATAGCCATATAATGGAATATCACTCAGCCATTAAAAGGAATGAAGTACTGATGCATGTTATGTATTAGCTAGGATTCTGGTTCCAGAATATTCTCATCACCCCAAATGGAAAGCCCATACCTATTATAAAGCCCATACATATATATACATGTAGTATTAATATTATCTATTAATAAATGTGATACAATATATTAATATATGTAAAAAATTAATATTACGTTGTACATAATAAGAGTTATGTCACATGATTATGGAGGCCGACAAGTCCTAAGACCTCCAGTCTGCAGGTTGGAAACTCAGGAGAGATGATGATGTAAGGTCCAGTCTATGTCTGAGTCCAAAGGTAGGGAAGGACTGCTGTCCCCAGCTTGAAAACAGGCAGGCAGAGAGAGACGGAACAAATTCTCCCTTACTCAGCCTGTATGTTCTATTCAGCCATTCAACAGGTTGGACGAGGCCCACCCACGTTTGGGGAGGACAGTCTCCTTTTCTGTCTATTCACTTAAACGTTAATCTCAACCAGACGCACTCTCATGGACCCCCCCAGAGTAATGTTTAACGAAATATCTGGGTGCCTGGGGGCTTAGTCAAGTGGATACATAAAATTAACCATCACACAGGATAACACAGATGAGCCTCAAAAACACCATGGTAAGTGAAAGAAGCCAGACAAAAGGCTGTATGATTCCATTTACATAAAACACCCAGAACCGGCAAATCTGTAGAAATGGAAGGCAATTATGGTTGCCAGGGGCTGGTGGGCAGGGGGGAGGGGGAGTGACTGCTCAATAAGTATGGGCTTTCCATTTGGGGTGATGAGAATATTCTGGAACCAGATAGCAGGGATGGTCACACAGCACTGTGAACATACTTAATGCTGCTGAATTATATACTTTAAGTTGGTTAAAACGGTAGATTTTATGTAATGTGTTTTTTGTGACAATAATACTCATTTTTAAAACCATGTTGCCTCTATCTTTGAAGATCTCATTTTTCTCTCTTTTTTTTTTTAATTTTTTTTTTTATTTCTAGGGAGAGAGAGAGAGAGAGAGACAGCGTGAGCAGGGGAGGGTCAGAGAGAGAGGGAGTTACAGACTGAAACAGGCTCCAGGCTCTGAGCTGGCAGTCAGCACAGAGCCCAACGCGGGGCTCGAACCCACGAACTGCAAGATCATGACCTAAGTGAAAGTCGGACGTTCAACCGACTAAGCCACCCAGGCGCCCCATGAAGATCTCATTTTTCTCATACAGCTTGATGTACTTCTGCCTTGTTCCTGATTCTCCGTTCCTTGCAGCTGGATCCCCTGTGAAGAAATTGCTCAGTTCCTCAGTCCCTCTGCTGCAGGAGCTGAGTGCTTTCTAAGGCCACCCCTCCACTCCTCTTCCCTTCACACA
This sequence comes from Proteles cristata cristata, assembly GCA_017311185.1. Lineage (NCBI taxonomy): Eukaryota > Metazoa > Chordata > Mammalia > Carnivora > Hyaenidae > Proteles > Proteles cristata. The sequence continues at coordinate 128,533 of JAESUZ010004739.1, forward strand.
AAGGCTGGACTGGGGCTTTGCCCTAACTGGGAACCCATGATGGTACTTCACCCCGGCTTCCTACCTGCTTGTAGCTCTTGGCTGACTGCTCCTTCATCCTCTGTGTCTCCACCTGGTCCCAGCTGCTAGTATAAACTCTCGTCTTCAGCCTGTCTCTGTTGGGGCTAGAATTCCATGGGTTGGTGCTGGGCCAGTCTGGGCTTGTCCGTCTCAGGGAGCCGGTCAAGCTGACCTGCGTCCGAAGGCTTCCAGTGTCCTCTCCTCACCCCCACAGTCCTTTCCGCCAGTAGATCCCTCCCTCCTCTCCTACCCCATCCCTGACTCTTTGTCTGCTTCTCTGACTCCCTGCTCCTGTCAGAGTGTCCCCAAGGTGACAGTCAGCCCTCTGCAGAAACTGAACGAAGGCTATTCACTGTGGCCTTCATTGCCCTTCCGCAGCTGGGCTCGTGTTGCTAGAAAACAAGTGGGTATTACCCACCACCCCTAAATAGTCTTCCCTACCTGTGCCTATGGGAAAGATGGGCATCACGGAAGGAGTCACGTAATCAAAAACAGCAGAACTGAAATGCTAGGAATTTTGAACACAAAAGGCAAGAAGAAGAAACCATTACAAGCTCAAAGGAACATGACTGGGGACTCTTGGGGTCTCACAGAATCACTGAAGTCACATGATGCAGGCAGCTCTGTCTTCCACCGAGTCCTCCATCCCCAGGCCCCTGTTCCGTCCTATAGGTGCTTAATTCCATTGCACCGCATCTTCCTGCCAATCTGAACCACAGCCACCCTCTCAGCAGCCTCGAGACACCTGGAGACAGGGAACACTGCTCATTCTCCGAATAAGTGGCCATACTTCATTTGCCATAAATTTCCCAAAGTCCCTGCCTGAAAAGGATGATATCATTAGACATGTAAATGGAAAAAAAAAAAGCCCTTCTTGTAGTCTTCGGGCTATAAGGGAAGCAGGCTGCGTTCAGGAGAGACGCTGTGGCAGGGAAAGGGCTCAGCGAGGCCTGGGTCACCGGCGCAGGGCAGGCAGGATAGAATGACCTGGGGCCCTATCAGACTTCCGGCGGGGGGAGGGGCAGAGGGAAGAGAAGTACAGGAGCCCGGAAATGGGTTCAGTGCTTCGGCCTGGAAAAATAAATCTCATGCCGATTGAGAGAATCAAGCGGTTTCCATCTCGGTCCTACCAGGTCCTGCAGTAAATACCAAGAGGAAATAAGACACAGTCCCTGCCCTCATGGGGATTTTGCCTAACTGGGGGAGGCAGGGAGGCCAGGCACAGACTCCATGCCAGGGGGTACCTGCATACAATCGATGAGCAGTGCTGGACTAAATGGGGATTCAGAAGAGGGCGGGGGGCACTAGTGGCTGGGAGAGCTCCGAGAAGGGGCAGCTTGGGCCAGACCTGAGCACTGAGTGGGAGCTGAGACATGGAAAGGGAGGGACGTTCTAGGTGGAGGCCCTTGTGACACAGTCGGGGGATGGTGAGTAGTGGCGCCTGGCAGATCAGAGTCCAAAACAGTAGTGAAAAGCTTGGAAAGAAGAGTGATGACGGGGAAACATGGTGCGGTCTTAACTAGCGTGACTCTGCGTGGCCCTGTGCCTAGTTTCTTCGCCCCTGAACGGCCGTGAGAAAACAGCGGTGTGATCCCTAAAATGCAACGGGATACTTGATAGGACGCCATGCCTCCAAAGAGGGCACTTCTGGTCTTCGCTTCCTGGGCTGGGCTGCCTGAGCAGTAGCCCGCAGGCTGTGTGCAGCCCCAGGGGTCAGGGAGCGGGAAAGGAATGTCAAAACCATGGCAGAGAGGGAATTAGGAAGGGTATGAGAGGGGCCTGTGGAAAGTTAATTCCCAGCTGGTTCTGACCGCACTTCTGGCAAAGACCAGAAGCTCTAATGGGATGCACAGAGGTCCTGGGAGCTGGGCAAGTTACCGGAATGGGAAGCTTTGCAGTGATCTCGCAGGCCCTGCTTAAGGCAAGAAGATCATGTCTGAAATCTTTTCCGGAAAGCTCTCTAGAGCTCTTAAGCAGTGGGGGCTGCCAATCCCTAATACCCCAAACGGAAGCAGAATGTGTGGGATAGAAAGGGAGAGGCTCTACCTTCCCCTTATCAATCATCGTTGCCAGCCATTTTTCACTCCGGCTAAAAATTTAGTAGGTATATTAAAATGCATCCAGGCACAATAAAACCTTGTTTGAAGTTTAAAATATAGCTTGTCAGATGAGTATTTAGTGGTGTGTTTTAATATGCATAAGTGCAAACCAGAATTTAATGTGTAGGCTAAAGTACACATTAGCAATTTCATAAGTGATCTAAAATTGCAGTGTACACGGGCAACTGGGGGTGGGGGGAGGCGGGGGTGAGGGGGAGAGAGGGAAACAAAATATCATAAAACTCGGGATCTATTTCCTTTATTCTCCTAAGTAGGACCTTGAATTCCCAGGTGAATTTATAATGGAGTTTCCTCTGACTTATTTATTATTTTCATTGAGATGAAATTCACATAACATAAAATTAACCCTTTTGCAGAGTATAATTCAATGGCATTTAGCATACTTACGGTGCTGTGCTGGGCCACATCACCTCTCTCTGCTTCCACAATAGCACCATCACCCCTAAAGGAAACCCTGCATCCATTAAGCAGTCGCTCCTCATTTCTCCTGGCCATGACTAATCGGCTTTCTGTCTCTATGGATTTACCTATTCAGGATCTCTCTCTCTCCCTCTCCCTTTATTTAAAAAATGCATTTATTATTCTGCTTTTGTTTCTTTCTCATGATGCACAGGAACTTGTGTGTTTCTCTGGACCACCAGGAAGAACTGCTGCTTTGGAAGAATTCAGAGGTTGCAATGCTGGGAGCCAATATGTCAACTGGTAGAAAGGAGGGGGACCACAGGATAGAAGCTAGCTTTCTAGAACCCAGTATAAGTAAGGCTGGGAGAGCATCCTACTAAATTTTTCCTAAGGGTGCTATTAAACATTTTGTATTATTGACCCCTTTGCAGTCTGATGAAGCTCTTGGACCTCTTTTTAGAATAATAATCTGAATAAAATAAAGCATACAGGATTACAAAGGAAACCAACTATATTGAGATGCAGCTATAAAATACTGAAGTATTTGTTGGTCGAGTAATATATATACTTCTTTATTAACCCATTCAATAACAAGATCTAGCTGTGGGTCTAATAACGCTGTGATTTTAAAGTAGTGAGAGGTGTAAATTATATTTTGAGATATCTGCAACATTATAATGTGACATGAAAATATCTGATTTCTACTGATTGCAAAGTCATAGGTATTGCTAAGAATACTGTAGCTTGTTGCTTACGTTCATAATTAAAAGGAACATGAATTTAAGTTCATGAAAACAAAGATATAATTTTCCCCCATCCAAGTTCACCCATAGACCTTAGTTAAGAACCCTTGCTCTGGGATCAATGGTGTCTAATCTATTTTTATCCAGGGATTCCTCTGAGAACCTAATAAAAGCTGTATGCAAAACATACAAAACAAAAAACAAACAAACAAAAACCTCCCCACTTATCTACAGATACAAAAATTATATCATGTTTGTGGACTCCCTAGGGCCCATCCATAGACTATTTCCAAGCTAATGGACCTCAGGTCAAAAACTCCAGTTCTAGATGTACCAATGGTCAAGGATGCTGTACCAGTTAGCATTCTTCATCTGTAAAGAACAGAAACTAGCTCTGGAACCAGTTAGTTTTAGAGGATCTTTTTTTTTTTTTTTTTTTAATGTTTTATTCATTTCTAGGAGAGAGAGAGAGAGACAGCATGAGCAGGGGAGGGTCAGAGAGAGAGGGAGTCACAGACTGAAACAGGCTCCAGGCTCTGAGCTGGCAGTCAGCACAGAGCCCGACGCGGGGCTCGAACCCACGAACCGTGAGATCATGACCTAAGCGAAAGACGGACACTTAACCGACTAAGCCACCCAGGCGCCCCTTAGAGGATCTTTGTAGTAGAAGCTTCTGGACAGCCTTACCTGAATCCCACATCTGGGATGAGTAAACTCCATCCAAGGCCAGGCTTTTGACTCTCTGATCATCATTCCATGTTCTGTTCTGAGTGGCCTTACTTAGGTCAGGTGGCCTTCCCTTAACTAGTGGAAAGCTAGGCACCTTGATGAAATACTTCAGCAGACTGTAGCTAATGAGGAAGAATAATTTGTCAGAAAGAATTGGAGGCACTATTACTAAAAAATATATTTAAAAAAATTTTAAGTTTATTTTGAGAGAGAAAGAGATCACGAGTTGGGTAGGGGCAGAGGGAGAGGGAGAGAGAATCCCAAGCAGGCTCCGCACTGTCAGCACAGAACCCAATGCAAGCCTTGAACCCATGAACCATGAGATCATGACTTGAGCCGAAACCAAGAGTCGGATGCTAAATGGACAGAGCCACTCAGGCACCCCCAAAATATTTTCTAAAGAAAAATGAAATGAAAAGAAAAAAATAATGTCCATGGTGTGGACATGAGGAAGGCAGAAGGAAAATAAACTTTACATCCCATGAAAAGAAGTATGAGTACTGATTGTTTTAAAATTATAAGACATTTTCCAGGAACATTTTGATGCCTCTGAAATCATCATATGGCTTTCAGTGTGTGTATACACTGAAAGCAGCCCTGCCTCTTTGCCACTCTTAGAAAAGTAAACTTGGTAAGTCAGTGTTGCATCCTACCGTTGAGGAGTCTTGGAACTGAGAAAAGTGTGGCCTTACGGAGTCAAAGCCATTCAAGGTGATTCCTTGAAACTTCGGGGAGCACATCCACGCCTGTGCACTTCATGCCAGTTTCTTTTAATCTTTTCTAATGCATACGTTACCTGACTCAGCCGTCATTTTCCATCAGATGTTTGTTGCACTACTGAATGTGGAGATAAAATTCAGTTCCACTGAATGGATGTTCACTGAACAGTAGCTACCAGTCAAGCTCTCTTCCAGGTACTGTGAGCATCACAGAAGGAGAATAACACAGAGTCTGCTCTCCAAGAGCTTAGAGCTTGGATGTAGAGATCACGCACACACACAGGAACCAGGTGAAATATTCACCTGTACTTCTAACCTAAGTGATACTCACTTGGAATGCTTACTTAGTACTTCACAGGGAGTCAGGAGTTCAGAGAGCAGAGTGTGGGCTGAGTACAGAAGGAACAACCTGCAATGTCCCTGTCCTGTGTCTCTGCCTATATGGAGACAGGGCTCCCAGGACGCGCTCTGAAAGGAATGAGGCACTGAGCAATTGCACACGGCATCTTGGTCATTATCTAAGAGATACAGAAGCTGTGTGTGAGAAGGGCCATGTGTCAATGGGCTTCTCACTGGGTCAATACCCATTCATCTCTCAGGTCTCTGCTTTACGGTCACTTCCAGAAAGATCTTCTCAGGCCTCTCAATTTAAAACTAATTCTCTATTCTCTTGAATGCTGAGAACAAATTGAATGCTGATGGGGGTGGGGGAGAGGGGAATGGGGGTGATGGGCATGGGGGAGGGCACTTGTTGGGATAAGCACTGGGTGTTATATGGAAACCAACTTGACAATAAACTAAGGAAAAGAAACTAGTTCTCTATTAAACTTTTTAACACTAGCTTGTTCTTTTCCTTCAGAATGCTTAGTATGACTTGGAATTAAATGTTTTTCTCTCCACTGATTTGTGAGCTTCTCTCGGTAGGGAAGGACTATGCCATTTTCCTTGCCTCTGTATGCACAAAATTCAGTATTTTGCCTGCCCATATGAGGTGCCCAGTTAATACGTGCGGACTGATTGAAAATTTAAGTACAGGCTAGAAATCATACCTTTCTGATAATGATGAAGGTTAATGGGGGCCAAGGACATAGTTTTATTTTTATTTTAAGTTGTTTTAATGCTTATTTATTTTTGAGAGAGAGGGAGAGACAGAGTGCAAGCCACAGAGGTGCAGAGAGAGAGGGAGACACAGAATCTGAGGCAGGCTCCAAACTCTGAGCTAACAGCTCAGAGCCTGACATGGGGCTCTAACTCTGGAGGTGATGTGAGATCATGACCTGAACCAAAGTCAGATGCTTAAATGACTGAGCCACCCAGGCGCCCCAAGGACATAGTTTTTAAGAAATACCTTTTGACGTTAGAAATGTTCCAGACCAAAAGGGACAATTGGCATATGAGCCACCGATGAAGATCTGAGAGTTACAATAATTAAGAAGTGTTGCTTCTTGATTTGGGATTTAAAACCTGCAGTGGACTGTTTACAACCACGGAATCGAGGTGAAGCTCCCCAGTTTCCTTCTACCATGGGGGCCAGCCTGCCTTTAACAGACCTCTAAGGAGCTGTGTTGTTCATATAGTCTTATTCCCCCAAGCAGATAGCAAAACAAAACAAAAATTAAAAAAATGAAACCCCGAAAGGAGTTCGAGAAGCATGAAGACAGGCAAGTTAATGAAGCCCTTCTTTCTCCTGAAATAGAAACTTAACGTTTGCCAGCAGGGAGAAAGCGGTGAAGAAATGGAGTTGAAAGAATCCAATGGCGTTCTTGGCTTGAAGAGTCGGCTTTGGTTGCAGCAATGGGGACTGGAGTAGGGGTTCCTGCCCATGCTTTAGCTGAAGACATAAATTTCACAAAACCAGAGGCAGTGAGCGTGAAGATCTTTCATGAACTTTTCACTAGTGCTCCAGTGCCTCTGTACGATTGAAAGCAAAGATCTTTCAACTTGTCCTTTTATGGGATTTTACAGCTTTATGGAAACGGGCAAGGCTACCTTTTACTATAGAATTAAGTATGATTTTGTTCAAGGGCTTCTTTTCAATACATATATTCAATATTACTACCAGTAAGAAAAAGACAAAAAGACATTTTTATTATAATATTTGATACTTATGTGGTAGCTCTCTCTGAGGAGTTCAAAGTCCAGCTAAGTGTAGGAAATGAGTAGGCTAGCTTCTGGTGGAAATGCAAATGTCTGGGACTTAATGCTACAGAACTTCTCAAATATACAAAGTTGGGTATTTGGGTATCTTCCCATCTCGGATTAGGCATCTGGATGTCTTCTTTGGAAAAACATCTATTCATGTCCTCTGTCCATTTCTTCCCTGGATTATTTGTTTTTTGGGTGTGGGGTATGAGAAGTTCTTTATAGATTTTGGATACTAACCCTTTATCTGAAATGTCACTTGCAAATGTCTTCTCCCATTCCGCAGGCTGCCTTTTAGTTTTGTTGATTATTTCCTTTGCTGTGCAGAAGCTTTTTATTCTGATGAAGTCCCAATAGTTCATCTGTGCTTTCGTTTCCCTTGCCTCTGGCGACGCGTCTAGTAAGAAGTTGCTATGGCCTCAGTCAAAGAAGTTGCTGCCGTGTTCTCCTCTAGGATTTTGATTGTTTCCTATCTCACATCTAGGTCTTTTATCCATCTTGAATTTATTTTCGTGTGTGGTGTAAGAAAGTGGTCCAGTTTCCTTCTTCTGCGTGTCGCTGTCCACGTTTCCCAGCACCATTTGTTAAACAGACTTGTCTTTTTTTCTGTCGGATAGTCTTTCGTGGTTTGTCGAAGATGAGTGGACCATATTTCCTCTTTCAGATTAGGGAAGTTAAATTTCACTCCTTCCCTAGTTCTAAAATAGTCTTTCTATAATTGTAGGCTTGTGGAAATTCGTATCAGATTTAAGTTCAACTCATACCTAAGGAGGTTAATTGTTTGACCTCTGTATTCAGGCAGGCCTTGGTGACTTACTTGCATGATCTAGGCCTCAGTTTTCCCCTTTATAAACAGGGACTAAAAACAGGATCTCTTCTTAGGGTTAGGTTAAGTAGCTTTTCCTCCAGTGGAGCAGTGTGGATGACCTGAGAAAGACTCGCCCTGCCATAAGGACATACACACGTGCGTGTGAGTGTAAGGACACGCATATATGCACACATACTTGATCACCGACCGAACCCCAAACCCAGGGCTTTCTTCCCAGCAGGACCTCTCCAGAACCCTGGTCACAGATGCAGTCCTGGAAACGAATCCTGTTCCCAAGTTCTAACCTGTGAAGCTAGGTGACTGCCAAGTACGCATGAGGCAGAGAGGGAAACAGGGAACAATAGCAACAACTAAGGTAGATTGAGCGACAGTCTACTGAGTCCGCTGAGACCTTGCAGGGACTGCCTGGACTGGCACCATTACCAAAACAGTTGCGGGGGGAGATGGAGGTTGCCAACTTTTTATTTTGAAAAAAAAAACAAAAAAACAAAAAAAAAACTGATGCAAAATCAACCCCCCCCAACTACCACAAATATAATATTCACTGATATAAAAAAGGACATTTAAGCTTTGCTTTGTTTTTACTACTTTCGTTTTGCCGCTGGATGGCAATAACCTCTCCACAGACCTGCTGCCCTCCGCCGATGAGTCTGAGACCTCTGTGGTAGCGACTTCAGGCAGCCACGGCATGGACGGGCCGAGGGGGCAGGTTTATGGACATACGCCATGGACCTCTGCTCCTGGCAGCTGCAGCTGGGCCACGAACCCAGCTTTGGTTTGGAGGGTTCGTATGTCTGCGAACACTCTGAGGCACTCAGACGTCACCCTTCTCCTGCTTCACTGCTTCGATCATTTATCCCTGGCACAGCATGGCACTATATGGCACATCGCTGATGCACAAGGTAGTGTTTCCTGGTTTATCCTGAGCATGAGTCCTTGTCCTCTTTGCAGTGTCACACAGGGACCCAGCATGGCATGTCTTCCCCAAACCTCTCCTCACTGTATTCTCTGTCTTCACAGCATTCCCAGAGAGCGAAGAATGATGCGCGAGTGCTCATCAATTTGCCATGCTTTTGCCATGTTTGTTTATGTCCCCACGGCCATAGTGCGTCACATAACCTAGCCCAGGGTCAGTGTGGGAGAGAGCTGCAGCAAGGGCATGGATACCGAGGTAGGATTCATTAGAGGTCATTAGTGCAACATTGTGTGAACTTTTCCTTCTACGCGCATTGTGAGACACGGAGCTTTAACTTCTATATTATGGTGCTTTCATGAAGACACAATAGAGATGTTATGACTAGTATAAGGAAGCATTTGGAGTCACCTTACTAAGGGCCCAAATCCTACATCAAATGGCTCTGCTTGCCTCATAAAATTATTCATTAATTTTTAGCAGCGGCCTTGGGAAGTTATGTACATAATATTTAGAGGAAAATGGCATTTACAATTATAATGAATTAAAGCAATCCACACGGTAATACCACCGCCCTAGTTTGGAACTTGAGGCTTGCTAATTTCATATTTAATGGCATACGTGTCCCCCCCAGACCATCTGCCCTAGTATGTGTGGTGGTATGTACGCGCCTGCCTCATCTACTAGACGTCCAACTCCTCTGGAAGCAGGAATCTCACCTCACCCCTGTTTATTTTCCTCACCCTTGCAGCCCCTGTACCACTCAGTAGATGTTCCCTAAATGCTTGCTGAATGAATGAATCAGTAGTTGCCATTTATTAAACACCTATACGTTCCAGGCACTTCGCTCCTAGACTGGGTCACCAGTTCTTTCTCAATGCCACAGAGAAGTGCTATTCTCTAGAGTTTTCCCCTGAGGGGGGCCGAGGTGCAGAAAGCCCAAGGTGGATGGGCTGGGATTCCAGCCTGGTCCCATCTGATGCCAGGACACTTTCCTCACTGCTGCTCTATGTGTGGAGCAGGAAGCAGACAGTCAAAAGCGAAAACCTCAAGGTGTTGCGAGGGGCACAAAGAAACCAGGAAGGGGTAGTAGCCTGCAGCGGCTCTCAAACTGTTCACTGCCTCTGCAATAAAGTAAACGCTGCTCATTAAGGATTGGCCAGTGAAACCCTGCTTGAATAATCCTTGTAGGAGAGCCAGCTCTACATCTCTTTAAAAAACTGAGACCAGTTAATCCTTGCCAGTGAGGAGAGGAAGGACTGGAGAGACCTTGCTCCTAATACGCAGGTGCACAGTATCAAGGTTCAAGGCTGTCCTCAGGCAAAGGTAGCCGTTTTTTTACGTTTTGCCTATAGTTTTGATTACCTAGTAGATCAGTAACAACACTAAAAATAGCTACCATTTAGATACTACAGTATACACGGGATGGGAGGGTGGCAGCTGTGCGAAACTCTTTACATACAATGCATGATCTCATCTAATCTCACAACCCACTTGACACAGATTTTATTATTCTTCATTTATAGATGAGGTAACTGCGCCCAGAGAGATTAGCTTTCCAGAGATCTCCCCGCTTTTAAGTGGTAGATCTAAAGCCTAAGTCTATTTGACCAAAAGCGCTGAATAACATGTAGCTGTGGGCTTGCGCGGCTTTGGTGCCGGTCTGAGGTGGGGGAATGGTGAATCTCATTTATTCATGCAAAGCTGCGCACGTGTCTGTGTAATTTACAAAAAACAAATCCAGGTCAAGATATCCGTCCGCTTCAGGTTTAAAAGCCTACTGTGGAGAGCTGCACAAATCTCTGCTCATTCATTCACTCTTTCGCTCCGTCAACAAGTATTTATTGCGCACTTCAGTATTCCAGGCAGGGCGCCCTCGGAGAGAGAACGTTGAACCCGAGAGACAGGGTGTTTTGCGCCTCTACCCCCCTCCTCCCCTCCCCGCCCCTTCTCGGATTGTAAGACCTCGTGGCGACGCTTCCAGAGAAGCAGGAAATGTGTCAGCCAGGGATGACCTGGTACCGGCGGCGCCCAGCGACTGGGTGGTCAGGGCAGGCTCCCCGGAGGCGGCGGCGGCGGCCCGAGGTCGGCACGCGAGACCGGTCTGGCGGCGCGGCGGCACCGGCTCGGGAACGGGCGTTGGGAACCGGCCGGGCCGGGGGCGGGGCCCGGGGCCAGGCGGCGGGCTGAGGCCGAGGTCCGGGCGGGGGCGGCCGGCGAGTTAGGGTTAGGGCGAGAGGATTCGGCTTCCCGGCGGCAGAGGGCGCCTGGCGCTGTGGTCCGGCGCGCCTGAGCCGCCCGCGCGGGCGCCGAGAGGAGAGGCGAGGCGAGGCGGGGAGCGCGAGCGACGGCGGCCACTGCCACGTATTCCCGGCAGTGGCGGCGGCGGCGCGAGGAGGTGAGCGGCGCCGGCGCCCGCGGGCAGGTGGGCAGGGCCGGCGCGGCGGGCGGGCGCGGGGACCGGGCGCCGGGACAGCGCGGTTCCCGCCACGCCGGCTCCGCCTCCGCGCCGGGCTGCCGGCCGAGGCCCGGGCACGGAGCGGGTCCCGAGCGCAACTCGTGCCGGCGGGGCGGGCGGGGGCAGAGGGGACGCGAGCCCGTCCGCCAGTCGCCGCTCCGGACGGGAATCCCCGCCGCCGCGGGAACGGGGCCGCGGCCGGAAAAGTTGGGGCGGACCGCTAGCCCGCGTGGGCCGGGCGGGAAGTGCGGGTGCGAGCGGACCCCAGGGGGCGCAGGGACGCGGTGAGAGGGGACCCCGGGCTGGAGGGAGGGCGGCCGGGAGGGCCCCGTTTGGGAAGGCGGGAGATGCGGATCCTCTGAGGGCCGGGAGAAAGGGGGTGCGTTCTGGGTCTCCGGCTGCAGTGGGCAAGTGTCCTGCCCGGGAGCCCTGCGGGTGAGGAGGGAGCGAGGGGGAGGCCCTACGGGGGGAGGGGGAGTGGAGAGAAGAGGGGCGAGCACCGGGGACCCGAGGCGAGCCGCTGCAGGGTGGCTTTGCCTACTCGCCGCCTCCGTTGGGGCAGACCCAGAGAGCGGGGTCAGGCTCAGAGTTGGGGACACCCCCGGGCGTCTGAAGACCGGATGGAGGAGTTCCCGTAAGGGCTGCGGGGGGGAGCTGGTGGTCGCTTCCCCTGCCGCTTGGGTCAGCTACCGCTCCTCCCCATCTGTCAGGTTCACCTCCCCGACTGCAGTGCTTCTGCCCTGGGGAAGTTGAGGAGGGATCCCCGAGTGGATGAGATGTTTAGGGGCTCCAAGGTGAGCAGGACTGGACGGTGTGAAATCCTAACTGTCGCAGAGAGCTGTCTGAAAACACACCTCTGATCTCCTCCCACGTCCACCCACCCCGTTCCCTCCCCGGAGGACGCGTCAGGAATTTCCTGGCTTGGGCCAGCAGGTCCTCAAAGCCCAGCAGCACATCTACCCACAGGGGCCTGGGTATCCTGCAGGGAAATAGGAAGTGGCCCTTTCTTCTCTAGCTGTTATTTCAGAAACAAGTGGTGCTGGAGATGTGGGATGCTTTATTAGAACGTCCTGTGTGGTGCCCCTTGACAACAGCCATGACTCATGTTGGCTTTTTTTCTTTCTTTCTTTCTTTCTTTCTTTCTTTCTTTCTTTCTTTCTTTCTTTCTTTTTTTTTTAAATGAACTTTGTCTTCAGGACACAAGTGTGCCAGGTCATTTGCGACTGATAGAGCGGGAGACCCGCACTGTGGGCCTTTTGAGCCCTTTCTAGTCCTGGGGTATATTAGCAAGGAGTATAATCTTCGATGAGCCCTGTCTGGGCCTCGGTTTCCTTTTCTCCCAAATGGGGTATAAAGACAGAGCTAGCCGGCCTGATGGAGTCAGAAGAGAAACGGAAACCTTTCTCCTTGTGAGACCACATCACTCACACGAAGTCAACTCCAGCCCCTTATAAAGAAATTAGGATGGACTCACAACAGATAAGATGCAAAAAAGATTGCAAAAAGCAAAACAGAATAAAGTGACAATAGTCTGCACAAGATGTATGGTATGAATACTGTTGTCGTGCAGGCAATTAGCGTACGTGGCTGTCTAGTGGTCTTTACTAGAGAGTTGTTAACTGTGCTTTAAAAAAGTCATGTATATTTTAACCTGCAGCCCTGAATTTTTTTCTTTTGTTTTAACCTCCAAGCCTGGAGTGGATGTTCAGTTTGGTTGCTTTTGGTGCAACCTTATTGGAAGAACATGCCCAGGGTGAGATCCCCAGAATATCTTACTGCCACAAGAAACCAAGAAAGGTTTCTTTCTGTCTGACACTGGGATCCATGTACCACCACACTTCTGTCCTCTTTTCCACGGTGGCTTGAGAAGGCGTCAGCTAATTCCTGTTATGTCTGGCATTTCTGAAATTCCCACATTTCTTTTCAAGTGAGTGTAATTTATAAGCACACAGTTCATTAGATGCAGCGCATTAAAAATAACCTGAAGGAGGGGCACCTGGGTGGTTCAGTAGGTTAAGCATTGGACTTGGGCTCATGTGGTGATCTTGTGATTGGTGGGTTCAAGCCCGGCATCGGGCTCAGTGCTGACAGCTCAGAGCCTGGAGCCTGCTCCCTATTCTGTGTCTCCCTCCCTCTCTCTGCCCCTCCCCCGCTCACACTCTGTCTCTGTCTCTCTTAAAAATAAATAAACATTAAAAAAAAAAACCTGAAGTAATAATATATCCACTCCACCCTTATCCCCCAGGCCCCCTGGGCAACCTTTTACTAGAACTTCCAGGTCATCTGCTGGCTGTCTTGTTTGGAAGCCAAGGGTCACCACAGAGTTGAAATGACATGGCTGGACCAAACAGCACATTAATGATTAAGCCATGATGCTGAGGAGAGCAGGATTTAAAAAAAAATTTTTTTTTTGGTATTTTATCATAACTGAATGCTCCTGCCATTCTGTTCTATTAGCTTTCAAACTCCATATTGGGTTTGACCACATCATTTTCAGTAATCCTTTTTTTGTCAGTTTCTTGGAAGCTGCAGTTAGTGGTTATCTCTGGGTTTGAAGTGGTAAAATTATATCCTTTCCAACAAGTAAAGGCTTAACGAATTAGATTGGATTTTTAAAAGATGTGTAGTGCGTACATATGGGTGCCTGTCTGTGTGTCTACGTTTTACTTTAACCGAAGGCTATTAAATTAATGAAAACGATGATGCTAATAATAGTACCTATTTGAATTACTACCATTTATCAGACACTGGGAGGTGAGAAAACAAACCTCATAAAAGCATAACCCTGTCAGTGTTGTGGCTGGCTCTCACAAGTTACCGATGATCTCTGCAGCCAAAGAGCCTTTTTGTAATAGTGGCAAAGGAATTCTTAGCTCTCCTACAGGGTTGAGGTGTTAAATGAGATAATGTATGTGAAAAGCAATGTGTGAACTGTAAAGTGGCCTCTAGCCCCGGACAGTTTTTAGCATAAGCACTCGGGGACACTAGAAGCTTGAGTCCATGAGTCTTGGCATGCGGAGGCCTGGGCATGCCTCCTGAGCCCATCCCCTGGTCCCTCATATGTAAAATCAGGCTCACTGCTTTACATTAAATGAGATATATAGTGGGTGCTCAGTAAAGCATGGCGTTTACCCTTTTCTCTCCCCTTGCCCACAGGCACTTGGGATAATGGGATTGATGAAATCTTCCAGTAGGAATTGTCCTCAAGGGAAAAAGGCTTTTATGGTACGTTTTCGTACTTATGAATAATTCTTTCAGCTCTTGCCTCTCCACCCCCACGCCTAATGCACACAGCGAATATTCCTGGCCCTGCCATCATCTAAAAGGGAGAACAAAACCAGAAGCCGAAGAGGACAGTCTTTGATAGAAAGTTGAAGATGGGTGAGGCTAGTTTCCCTTTGCCTGTTTTGTGAATGTCTCCGTTTCATTCATTTTCTCGGACAGGGAAGAGATTGTGAATTTGGGGAGGTTTCTAGCTGGAAGGAGGCACTGGAAGGACTCGTGTAAGGTGAGAGGGCAGGGTGGGTCAGGGTTGGATCTGACCGTACGAGCTGGAAGGTTTGGTGCGGGGAAACTTACACCCTGTTTGCTGCAGGATTTGGCTAAGTATGGGGCCAGTTTCCATCTGGTCCTATAAGGTTCTCTTGTGGGGCTTTGAAGTTTTTGTGCTCCAGGCAGATTTTGACTGGTTGTGGTGGCATCATAAATGAGTTTCCAGAGTAAGTCGTATGCTGCAAAGGAAATTAAATTCCAAGGCGGTGTTGTGACTGATGCCAGACTTTCTCTGAGAATTTTATTAAGATTCAGGCAGCCTATAAAAGCACTTCTTAGTTCTCTGAAGATATTAATTAAGAAAGAGGTTTTTTTTTAAAATAGAAGTGTCTCCTTTGTGAGCTTTTGAAATGTAATCTAATCTTTGGAACAAATGAAGTCCCCAAAATCACACAGCTATATATTTTAAAAACATTTCCTCCGCAAAGTAATCTTTTCCTTCTCTTCCCATTCCTTCCCTTCTCTGGCATTATTTTGATAGTGAGTTAATTTTGGTTTCTTTCGCATTTTGGTTGTTGATGACCGTTTGTTTCCGGATCTCTAATGTGCGTCCTTTGATCCTGAGTTTGTGGGTAGTCATTCATTATGAAGAGGTGGCCAAGGACAGACTCTGGAGCTGGGAGGGGGGAACAGGTCAAGTCATCATCGTCATGGTTCTTGGAGAGCGAGGCTGTCTGTCACTTGGATTTACTCCTCACAGCAGCTCTGGGGGGTTGATTGTGTCCTCGACGCACAGATGAGGAGATGGGCTCAGGAACACGTGAGTGTCCATGTAGCCAGCCAAGGGTTAGTCCAAGTGTTGGCCGTGACCTGTGTGACTCCAGGACCTGTGCAAGTAGAGGCCTCGCAAGCTCTGCCAGGGTCGGACTGTGTCCCGTAGGCTGGGGGTTCCCATGTAGGGAGGGGGGGTCAGGGGGGTATGAAGCTGGGACCGGAGATAGGAGTCCATCAGAGTTCTCGGCACTGTGGGACGGTGATGGGGGCTTGAACTGGAGACATTAGGACAGGGCCGGTGGTGATGTCGAACGGGGACGTGTCAGGATGATAGAGCTCTGTCCTTTTGGGTATGGGCATTGAGGGGCCAAGTCCAAGCCATTCTTCTCTCTCCTTGCCCCTCCCCATTGGAACTCTGGTCTGAATGCTGGGAACTGGAGATGTTGACTCTTGGTAGACTGAAAGCAGCCTCTGCAGAAACCAAAATTGCCCCTTTGGTCTCTTTTGACAGCTGAAAAGGTGCCCAAGTAAAACCTGAAAGTGCCTTCCCTTCTCTTTGCCCATCTCCCAGCCTTATCATTTCTGCCTTTCTAGGAGCATCTCAGAGGATGGAAGTCAGTTTATCTGATACTGACACCGTCCAGGGAGATGCTGGTTTGAGCACTCAAGCAAAGTGGAAAGCACCAAAGGGAAAGGGCCCCTAGAGAAGGAAACATCCCTGGGGGGGAGTCTGTGCCCCACTCTTCCCTGCTGGACTCCGTGACCCATCAGGGCCTCCATCTGGCTGTTCCCCAGGAGTTGGTCTGCCTCTAGGTGGGGGTGCCTTGTGGTCAGCAAGTGTGCAGGGGCTGGCCAGGGAGGGATGGTGGGTGGGTTCACAGTGGTGGCCAGGGAGGGATGGTGGGTGGTTCACAGTGGTGGCCAGGGAGGGATGATGGGTGGTTCACAGTGGTGTCCAGCTCTGCGAGATGAGCACCCTTCCCCTGAAGGGTGCAGACTACGCGGGGAGCCACCCCATACTCCAGTGAATCGGAGGCAGAGCAAGGGGAGATGTTTGGTCCTGGTGGCTGGTGTCCACATGCGCCTGTCATTGGATGCAGTGTCTTCAGGAATATGCTGGTCTCATGCCCTCTCCCAAATTTAGTGCTAGCCTCCATAATAAACTTGCTTGGGCTCCCATTTTCCAGCCTGCATAACACCCATGCCCTTTAGATAGTTTCCTGTCGCTAAGCTAAGCAGGTTGATCAGGTTTGGGCTTTATTTGGACTTGATCCTCATCATAAGGAGGCCATAGGTTAATTTTATCGGACTGCCTGCTTCCTGGCACCTGCAGTCACAAGCTATCTCTGCCTTGAGTTGCTGCAGAAGATTCAGCTCCCTGACTTTCTGCTTTCCCTCCAAGGTGGAACACCTTTCATTGTCCCGAGGGCACCTTCTGGTGTCCACCCTGGCCGTGGCAGCTAGCATGCCCCGTGAGTTTGTCTGTTGCACAGGGTGCCTGCTTAAGGGAAACACATTGCTCCCTGGGGATGTTAACTGTCCCACCTGCTTCTTGAACATTACGGACGGAAGCAAAGCCCCTTCGCTGATTTTCTTTTTGCTCCGTGTTTAGCTGTGCCTGTGTATTTAGGGTGTGTGTTTGTTTTAATTATTACCGGGAAGCAAAAAGGGTGTTTATCAACTGTTTGAATCTACAGAAGTGCTACTGCTGGCAAGCAGAAAGAATAAATATATATTTAGCCAGGCTCCCATTGATTTATCTCTCCTTTTCTCCACATTGTTGCTGTTTTTTTGGCAGAACCGGCTGATTTGTATACTGGTTCAGTTTGGATTTCAGGAGCGAGTGTCGAAAGATGCTTGGGCTGTTTGCCTAAGTGGAGGGACTCCGGGGAGCGAGCCTGGGGTTGCAGGTCTTGGGGTCTTGGCCCTCTCTGTGCTCCCAGCGGAGCCTGGCACACAGGTGCTTTTGAGGGGAGGGTGGAATTTGGCCAGGCACTTCCTCCAAGCAGCTCTCCTGGCCTCTCCTCTGCTGTCGGAAAGAAGAAATATTCTCTTAATTTTGGCTTTCTCTTTTCTCTTCCTGTGGGGGTGAGAGAGAGGAAAGGGGTGGGATAGTGAGATTTGGAGCCCAGCAGGCTCAGTGTAGCCTCAGCCAAGGGGCGGTTTCCACAGAACCTTTACGGAAGTTTCCCTTGTCTCCCACCTTTCCCTTCTTGCCTGTCGCTCCCTGTCCAGTCTGTCCTCAGTGGTTTAGAAATTGGACTTGAACATCAGTGTTGGGAAGACCTTGGAGCGTGGCATCCAAACTTGTTGAAATGGGTGCGGCCGTTTGCGCCAGAACAAAAATCCTGTTTGGCTGTTCTGTTTTGATCAACTGAGTTGCCTTAAATAGTAGAAGTGGCCCTTGCACCCTCCCCACCCTCCCCATTCAAGCAGTGTGGAAGCACCTAGCAGAAAATGTAAAATCCTCCATCACCCAGTACCTCTCCCCCACGCACTGCCTTCCTGCTGGGTCCTCAGAGATCACCAGGTTTAGCAGTTTGCAGTGTATCCTGAAACTGCCCACCAGCCCACGTAGACACAGATGCGTGCAGTTTTGTTTCTTGTGCGAGCATAGACTGATTCCCTCTATCTTGTTTCCCTATTTTCTCTCTGCACATAATGTATTGTCTAGATCTTTTCCTGCATGTAGCTCTTCTCTCTTAGTTTGTCTCTTTCTCATCTACAAAATATTTTATAGTACAGCTATATCATAATTTATGAGCCGGACCACTATTCATAGACGTGTAACCTGACTCATTGCTTTTGCTACTGTATCTTCATACATACCTGTCATGATGCACATACGCAGGTGCTTCTCCAGGAGCGGAATTGGTGTGTCGGTGGTGGATCACGTTTGAACTGTTTGTACACAGCCCCAGTGTGCTCTCAAGGGTTGGACTGGTCTAAATTACCAGCGGTGTAGGAGGCGGCCCATTTCGCCACGTGCTGGCATTCTTCCAGGAGAAAGAAATGGGTAGCGTCAGTAGGCATTTCACTGCTTACTGGTGAGGGCATGTGACTCAACATTTGATGTCTGGATCTTAGTGGCCAACTTCGTCGTAACCTTGGAGGGTGCAGGAGCCACGCTCTTAAGGACCCACACTCTGCTCAGGGTGGCGTGAGCGTCCAGCCACGAGGGGTGTCAGCGTGGCCCTGGAAACAGACACTTCTGGTCTCACGTTCTCCCTGCTTTGTTCAGAGGCTCGGGTCTGTAACAGAGCACTCTCATTTCAGTGTAACCTGCTGGAGTATTTCTGCGAACGTCTCCCGGAGGAGGCAAGCATGTGTTAGTGGCACCTTGAGACCAGCATGTTCTGCACTGCCGAGGCAGAGATTCGAGGCTGGAAGGCTGACCTGGGAGAACGTTTAAAGATTGAGTGCTGGCAAATCAGTTGCTCTGGTTTCTGGACTAGCCTCCATGAACGTGGCAAAGCAAGATTGTGCGCGTGGCAGGTCTTTTCCTCCAGCAGTGCGGTGGTCTCCCTCTGTCCTGGCTCGTTGTGGGGATATTATGCTGGTTTGCTTCTTAGCGGGGTGCTTTGGGGAGAGGCCATGGTTTCTTAGAAGAGATTCCAGGGGCCTGATCCCCTAGAGGAGGCATCTCCAGGCCCCCACAAAGGAGTTCACCTGGGCCACCCCGCAGGCCCAGCCATCTGGTTGGCTTTGAGAAGCTCTGGCTCACTGGCTGATGGTGTTCTTTACCTGCTCAGAGCGGGCCAGGGAGAAGGAGGGATGGAAGAGGCAGCCGAGCGCATGGTGCAGAGTCTCTAGGGTCAGGCCCAGCTGGGTTCCAGCCTCCACTTAGCCGCTGATGGCTGTGTGGGCTAAACAAAGTTTTGTTTTCTTCCTGGGCCTCAGTTTCCTCATCTGTAAATCAGGAATAATGTTAGTACCTACCTCACAGGGTTGTTGTGAGCATATAGAGAGTAATATTTGCAAAGCTCTCAGCATATCACCTAATAAGTAGGAAGAAACTATGATATATGTCCCCTTCCCTTAATAAATGTTTATAAATGCATGAATGCGTACTACATTTGTTAAATATAAAAATGTGAATAGCGTAGTGATTGTAAAGAGGGGGGTCCGGAGATCAGTAGGTGACTAGAGCCAGGTTGGGATCTCTTGGGGTTGTGGGAGTAAAGAAAGGGGGAAGACAGGAGGTTTTGGCAGGGCAGTTTTGGTGGGGCAGCCAGGGTGATGTTCTCTCCTTACACCAGACCTCCTGCTGTGAGATCCCAAAGCCCCCATGCAGAGACCTTTTCCTTTTTTTTTTTTTTTTTTAAGGTAGACTGAGTGTTGGGGGAGCCTTAGGACAGCTTTTCCCTCTTGTCTGTGAGGAAGGTGAGCAGAGGCCGAAAGGTTAAGTGTCTTCCCCATGCCACATGGCTGGTTATTTCAGAATGGAAATGGGTCCAGGTCTCCTCCTCTGTGGGGTTGAGACCCTTTCCCTCTTTTTTTTTTTTTTTTTTAATAGTTTATTGTCACGTTGGTTTCCATATAACACCCAGTGCTCATCCCCACAAGTGCCCTCCTCCATGCCCATCACCCCCTCCCCCCCTACACCCGTCAGTCCTCAGTTTGTTCTTAGCATTCAAGAGTCTCTCATGGTTTGCCTTCCTCCCTCTCCCCCACTATTTTCCCCCCTTCTTCTCCTCTATGGTCCTCCATTAAGTTCCTCCTAATCCTCCTATATGTGCAAACATATGGCATCTGTCCTTCTCTGCCTGACGTATTTCACTCAGCATGACACCCTCAAGTTCCATCCATGAGCCTAAGTGTCCCTCAACTGACGAATGGATCGAGAAGATGTGGTTTATCTGTACAATGGAATCCTACATGGCAATGAGAGAGACTCTTTCCCTCTTGTGCACACTGCCACGCACTGCCTGCTTCTAGGGGTGGGGATAGAGAACTGCTTGCATAAGTCTGCCATGGGCTTCCCTTGAGGCCCTTGTGAGAGGAGCTCACTGAAGGGCAGAGAGGTAAACTCAAGTATAGGCCCAGGTGAGACGGGGCTGGGAGTCAGAGCCGGGATGCCTGGCTCCATTCTTTTACCTTCTTCCTGGTTACACTGCTGACAGTGCTGGCCCCCAGTTGATGCCTGTGCGGGTTTCATACCCCTGATCGCCTAGAACTGCACTGCTCGGAGAGTGATGTCCACACACATGCACATGTGCGTATGTGTGTGCGTGTGCGTCTGTGTATGCCAGCAAGTTCATTTGAAGTCCCTGATTTGCTTGCGGATGGTTGGTTCGTGCAGACCAGAGGTCTGAGGCCTGCAGGCTGAGTATGAAAAAGGCTGTACCAAGACCAGCAAAGCAGGCCAGACCTCAGAAGTCCAGAGGGGGAGAGGAACCTTCACTCTCAGGAGCCAGGCTTAGTGTGTGAGCTTGTTGTCTGTAGGCCTGGGAGGAGCACAGCCACCCACCAGGGATGTGGACGCGACCCAGGCAGACTACGTGGCTCGCAGTGGGTAGGAGGCAGAGGCCTGTCACAGGGTCTAAATAGTGTGTGTAAAAATTAAGTATGCAAATGAGATGTGGTCCATGGTGTCGAGACTTCAAAGCAGTGTGTGGTGGTGCCAAATGTACAGCCCTAAATATAGGGAAGCAGAACAGAGACTTCCTCTTGGCTCCAGAGGTCTGAGAAGGCTTCTCAGAAGTAGCACAAATTAGAAGAAGGCTTGCCTGCCCCTTAGAGAGCAGGTAGACACGGATTCTAATCCACCCCTCAATTTTATTTTATTTTTTATTTTTTTATTTTTTTTATACAAATAGTTTATTGTCAAATTAGTTTCCACATAACACCCAGTGCTCATCCCCACATGTGCCCTCCTCCATACCCACCCCTCCTCCCCCCCACATCCACCAGTCCTCAGTTTTTGTCAGCATTCAAGAGTCTCTCATGGTTTGCCTCTCCCCCTTTCCCCCACCATTTCCACCCTTCTTCTCCCCCTTGGTCCTCTGTTAAGTTCCTCCTAATCCTCCTATACGTGCAAACATATGATATTTGTCCTTCTCTGCCTGACTTATTTCACTCAGCATAACACCCTCAAGGTCCATCCATGTTGCTACACATGGTCAGATTTCATTCTTTCTCATTGCCGTGGAGTATTCCATGGTATAGATAAACCACATCTTCTTGATCCATTCATCTGTTGATGGACACTGAGGCTCTTTCCAGGTTTTAGCTATTGTGGAGAGTGCTACTATGAACATTGTCCACCCCTCAATTTTAGATGAGGACACTGAGACCCGGGGTAAGCCACCTTGTTCGGGGTCATATCCCTCCTTGGACGGAGAGCCCAGAGCCCACCCTTCCTGCCCCTCTACCCACACATGCAGTTAGTAATCACTGCATGTGACAGCTATCCTGAGAGCTAGCGTGACACTGAGCACCTGGAGGAACTCTGTATCATTTGTCAAATGAGCAAACAAGGTCTCAGTGCAGTTCTGGTCCTGGCTTTTCTGTCTCTGAGCAGAGTCCGAGCATTTGCCCCTCAGTTTTGCCCTCTGTAGGATGGGTACAGCATCTGTGCCTCTCTTTCAAGCTTATCTTCATTCACTCAGAACTCATTCAGCAAATACTTCTTGAATGAGTGCTTACTGAGTGCCAGACACTCTTGTGAGTGCTGGGCATTTTGCACTGGACAAAAGAAGCTAAAATCCTGTTCTTCTGGGGTTTATTTTCTAGTGAGGGGCGACAGATAAGAAATGTTTACAATTCATGGTCTGCGTATGACTTTCCTGGGGCTGCTGTGACCAAGCGCCACAAACTGGCTGGCGTAAACAATCGGAATTCATTCTCTTACAGTTCTGGAGGCTCCCAGAGGGGATCCTAGGTTCTGGTGGTTGCGGGGAGGCCCAAAGTTCTTAGTTGATGGCAGCCTAGCACTCGCGGCTGCCTCAGCTTTTCTTTTTTTAAATATTTTTATTTATTTCTAGGAGAGAAAGGGAGAGACAGCGTGAGCGTCAGAGAGAGAGGGAGTCACAGACTGAAACAGGCTCCAGGCTCTGAGCTGGCAGTCTGCACAGAGCCCGACGCGGGGCTCGAACCCACGAACCGCGAGACCATGACCTAAGCGAAAGTCGGACGCCTCACCGACTAAGCCACCCAGGCGCCCCTCAGCTTTTCTGATAAGAACACCAGTCATTACATTAGGGCCCCGTGCACTCCAGCATGTTGTCCTCCGAAGTAATTACTTCTGCAAAGCCCCATTTCCAAGTGCAGTCATGTTCTGTGGTTCCAGGTGGATGTGGATTTTGGAGGGGGAGTGGACACCGTTTAATCCAGAACAATTTGTGAGGTGGTGATCAGTGCTGAACAAGCAGGGGGGGATGCCAAGGACGGGGTGGGGGGCAGGTGGTAAGGTGTCAGTGTGTCAGGCAGACAGGCCCCGCTGAGCAGGAAGTGTTTGAGCTTTCACTGGAGGAGTGGGGGGCGGAGCTTCAGTGCGGAGGGGCAGCACAGGCCTTGAGGGGGGTGCCTACACCTGCCAGGGCTGTGGGTGTGGAGGAGGACAGTGTGGCCCACGTCCCCAAGTCCTGTGAGATAGGAGAGCGCCAGGACCGATGGGGGCGGTGAGGTCTTCTCTGCCAGTCTTGGCGAGGACTTTGGCCTTTTGCTCTCTGGAGATGAGAACCACAGTCGTGGCCGGAGCCTGAGGTGGAGCGCGACTGGCATGGACCAGCGCGCTTAGGGAGGGCCCTGGCGTCACATGCCCGTTGCAGGATGTGTGCTGGTGCCCAGATATTCTCTAGCAACTATTTTCTCTGCGGTTTCTTTTTTCAGTGTCAGGGCTCTGTTGGCCCTTGATCCGCTTCCCTTTCCAGGCTGTTCTCAGACCTTCTAGCTGTCTTTGACCCACCCACGTCCCCACACTTAAACCACAAGCACATAGAAGAGACAGTCGGCAGACAAGGCTGGGGGCGGCCGGGACAGCCGGGGAACTCCGGGCTGTGAGCTGCCTGCTCTCCGCTAGCCCGGGGTCTGCCTGGGAAACGCTAGGCCTGCCTTAAGGTGTTTATCACCCCGGCAGATTTAGAAAATTCTGAGGTCATTGTGTGCGCTCAGTGTGTTCAGCTCCCCGGGTCCTTCTGTGGATAAAGTCACCATGCTGTGAAAAGAGTCAAGTCAGCTCCCGTGGGCAGGAGGCCGCATTTGGCTTTGAAAATACAGGGCAGGGAGGCATGCCCGAAAGTGCTTGTGAAGAGACTGAGTGGGCCGTCCTGGGGGGGGGGGGTGCTTGCCCCGGGGCCGGGCGCCCTGGCTGCCACCTGCGCTGTGACTGGCCTACCAAGTCTTACACAGCGTTCTTGTTTGCCATAAAAACACCTAGGCCTGCTATCTGAACGTCACTGGAAAGGAACTCCAGGCGGTGGCTTGTCTTCAACACGCCTGGCCGGACGGCTGCGGCCTGTGTTGGTTTGGTTTGCGGGGCTGCTGGAGGAATCATGCTTCAGATTCTTGGCATCAGAGCTGAAGGGAAATCGCCTTATCTGGCTGACATTTAATTTCCTCTTTGGGCCTCGAAAGGAAAGGGCCAGGCCTGTGTGTGATTAAAGGAAAGGGCCTGGCCTTTGTGTGAATAAGGCCCAGAGAAGTGGGCCGCGGGTGGGCCTGATTTCAGGCCCTCTCCCCCGCCTTTACCTGCCAGGGTAGCAATAATTCTGGTTCGCAGAGATGGAGATCGAATTCCCCAGGGCCAGGAGCAGCCGCTCTTCTGTAGGATTTCAGGAGTTGCCTCTGGACACCGCTCACTCATTGCCCCATCACCCCCAACCCCCCAAACAAAACCTACACCCATACGAAAGGAAAGTTGTGAAGTGTCTTCCTGGCTGGAAGATGAGCATCGAAAGGTGTTTAGTGAGATTGTAATTCCTCCTGCAGGGTTCTTTCTTGGGTGCTACTCCCCAGCACCTCAAAAGCACTTCCCGAGAGGAGGTGCTTTTTAAATTGTATAGCCTGGTCTGCCAGACGCTGTGGGAAGTTTTGACTCAGGTGGCACGCCCAGAAAGGCTGCGGTCTGGCCTTCCGAGAGGCAGAGGCCCTGCCAGAGTGGGAGCCGGACGGGTGTTCCCATGAGACTGCTTCCTTGTCCTGTTTCGGGGCCGGGTTGGGGGTGGGGGCTGACATGCCATAAGTGCGCAGGAAGTCAATACTTGTTGATGGGCAGGATCCACTGGATGCGGGCCCTGACCTCTTTTGCTGGGTTCGAACAGGCAGCAGCATGCCCTGAGTTAGCCCAGAGCCCTGACAGCTCTGTCTGCTGGGACGGTCTCACTGCTGTGACCTTGGGGACATCACCTGCTTCCTTGGGCCATCTCGCCAGGGGGCTGGATGAAATGGTTGGAATGAGCGGCTCCCTTCTTGTCCCCCGTTCCCTGGTGCCTTCCTGCCTCCCCCCACCCCCGGGGATGCAGGGGTCCTGGTCTGACCTGCCTGTCCCATCTCCCCAGGTCACAGTGGGAACTCCCCGAGGGCAGTAAGAACATGAGCCCCCGCCCCGCGTGGCATGGCCTTTGTCCCGCCTGGCCAGACCTCCCCACCCCCCACTACTCACTTCCAGGGTGAGCTCTGATGGGGGCGGAAGAAAGCTGGCAGAGGATTTCGTGTGAATCTCTAGCCTGGCTCTGGGAGCAGGTGTTTCCAGGCGTTCACCGAAAGTTCCTCGCTCCTATCTCAGGTTTCGTGCAGCCTTTTATCCTTGCCTTGAACAAAGTCCCTTTATTTCTGGATGTTGTGTGAGAATTGTTTCTGCAGTTACTGCTAAGGCAGGAAAGAAAGGATCATGCCTGCAGAAGTGTATACATTGTACATTCCAAATTTAAGAACTGTCCATGCGTAGGAAACATACTCTGCAGAACTTTATTTCAGAGATTTTTCCTTTTTTTTTTTTTTTAATGTTTTTGATTTCTGAGAGAGAGACAGCGTGAGCAGGGGAGTGTCAGAGAGGGAGATACAGAATCTGAAGCAGGCTACAGGCTCTGAGCTGGCTGTCAACACAGAGCCCAATGTGGGGCTCGAACCCACGAACCATGAGATCATGATCTGAGCCGAAGTCAGACGCCCAACCGACTGAGCCACCCAGGCACCGCTCAGAGATTATTCCTGGATTTTGGTATAATAGGAAATGGTTTTAACATATTACCTTTATAATAAAAACTATTAAAATTAATATAAATAGTAAATAAATTAGAATTTAATATGCGATAGCCACTTGTAAGAACTTGTCGTTATATCTTACTTAGTCCTCACCATGAATCTGTAATATCCCTTTTAAGAAAATACATGCTGGGGTGCCTGGGTGGCTCAGTCGGTTAAGCTTTCGACTTTGGCTCAGGTCATGATCTCACGGTCTGTGAGTTCGAACCCTGCATCAGGCTCTATGCTGACAGTTTAGAGCCTAGAGCCTGCTTCAAGTTCTGTATCTCCCTTTCTGTCTCTGTCCCTCCCCTACTCATGCTCTCTCTCTCTCTCTCAAAAATGAACATTTAAAAAATTTAAAAAAATTAAAAAGTTAAAAGAAAATGCACATTAACCTGGTGTGCCTGGGTGGCTCAGTTGGTTAAGTGTCTGACTCTTGATTTCAGCTCAGGTCATGCTCTCATGCTTCATGGGATCAAGCCCTGTGTCGGACTCTGAGCTGACAGCACAGAGCCTGCTTGGGATTCTCTCTCCCTCTCTCACTGACCCTTCTCTCCTACACTCACTCTCTCTCTCAAATAAATAAATAAATAAACATTTTTTAAAAAGTTAACTTGTTTTTTAAATTGTGGTAGAATATATTTATATAACATGAAATTTACCTTTAACTGTTTTTAAACCTACAGTTCTGTGGCATTAAGTACATTTACTATGGGATACCTTTAGCTTTTTAATCTTATAAATGAGGAAGCTGAAACTTAGAAAAACAAAGTCACTTGCCTCAGGTCACAGAGAGTAAGTAGTTCCAGAAATAGGATTTGAACCTAGGACCCCGAGACTCAGAGCTCTGGGATTTCTGGTTAGTGGGTATTGGGCTCCATGGTTTCTTACCTTGCCCCGTGCTCACCACTTCTTTGCAGAAAACCAACTCACTCTTGTGCATCTCTCCTTGGAAAGTTCTAGCATTGGGTTTTGTGTATTTGTCAGGGAGGTGACTGATCAGTCCGGCTCTGTGTATGTGTGGCTGACACAGGTGCCGCCTGTTGATGGACACCAGGGTGGATGAAGGTTGAGAGGTGTAGGTCACTATGTTGGGAAGGGATGGGTGTTGGACTTCTTCCAGAAGGTGTTTGTAGTGGGGCTCCAGGGCTTGGGTACTTGGCCTCATCTGGTCTGAGCTAGGAGTTAGAAGGCCTCTGCGTTTTAGTGCTTATGTCCCCATGTGGGTGACCTTGTTTGGCCTCAGTTTCCTCTAAAAAAAATTATCTACCCATTTTTGAGAGAGAGTGAGAGAGAGAGAGCCAGCAGGGAAGGGACAGAGAGAGAAGGGGGCAGAAGATCTGAAGTGGGCTTTGTGCTGACAGCAAAGAGCCCGATGTAGGGCTTGAACTAACGAAACTGTGATATCATGACCTGAGCCAAAATCAAGAGTCAGATGCCCAAGGCAACTGAGCCACTCAGGCCGCCCCAGTTTCCTCATTTCTAAGTGGGCGGGACAATGCTTGTTTGGCTTGTCTGCCATGATTGTAGGTGATTCCGTGCCATGATGTGGGGGAAAGTGCCAGGCAAACCAGGGGGCTGCCAGGCAGCTTTCTAGGATGCACATTTTGGGTGTACCGTGGTCGAGGAGAGTGTCTGGGGCCGACCCTAGAACCCTGAGGGGCATGGATTTGAAAGAAGAGTGGCAGGTTTGCCTTGCTTTGTTTTCTTTCGTTTTGGCTATCAGCCTGTTTCCACACCTGTTGGTGAAGCACAGCGTTCCATTGTCTGCTTAGTACTGCAGGTTGGCATGCTCTGAGATTTTCTAGAATGTGTCTCTCTCAGGGCCCTGGGATTCACCCTCCCTGAGACTCCCATCTCTGTGGTGAGATGAACTGTAATGTCAGGGATCACTTTGTAGCCATGTGATCACCGAAAGTGTACAGCAACGTTCCCTGGGCCTTGTCTGTCTTCCTTGTCTTTACAGCAGATATCAGTCTGTCTTTCCGCCCTCTGGTCTCGAGTGGCCAAGCATATGAGCGGGCTGGGATCCGGAGGACGCACTGGTGGGGGAGACGCTCGCCTGTCCTGGCTGCACTAACACACCGTGCACTGCACAAGACCCTGGGTGCAATCTTGAGATAAAGAAGGTGCGGCCTTACTCTCAAAGAGGCCTACATATACTCAGGACATAATTACGAGGGCGAAGAGAGGTAGCTTGACAAGTGACAGTCACAAGAGGTGCAGCCATTAGTCTAAATGAATGACTGTTCATTGTTTGGGGCTGGTCAGAGGTGAGGGGCTGTTAGGGGGGCTTCTGTGACTAGGTTTCCTATGTAGCGCCCCCCCCACAGTAGTTTTTCGAGTCATTGCTGGGTCCTTGCATGTTTCATCTGACAAGAAAGCCAGGGGTCTGCGCAGGGTCTAACAGAGTCGTGGCCCTGCCTCACCGTCCACCTGTTTCTGGCTTTGAGAACGGTCCTCGAAGACTAAGTAGGTCATGGGTATCTATTTTGAACCAAGCGTGGCTGGGCTGCATGGCCATTTAATTTCCGGATCAAATCCTGTTGGACTTGTTTGTCCGGGAGGCTGGCAGCCAGCGCTCTCTGATTGGCTGTGAGGTGTATTTATAAAGCGTGAGGAGTCTGGAGGTAATGAGACACTGCACTTCTCTATTCCTGCAGGAGAGCAGTTGGTGGAAGGTTTCAGAAACCTTCAGGAAGCCGGGGGCGGATAGTTGTCCCCACGTCGATTCTTTGAATTTCCTGAACATTGTTGATCCTCACGATCTTCATGAAACCTTTTTCTTTTAAGAAATCCGATTTAATTTTCACCCGGTGTTAGTTGGCCTCTGCCTTGGTTAGTAATAGCAGCCAGTTGCTGATTTACTGTGTGCTGAGCCTTTCATGGGCCTTACCTCGTTTAAGCCTCGCCACGGCCTTGGAAAGTGGATATCACTGTACCCACTTCACAGGCGAAGAAGCAGAGAGACGGTGGTGCAGTAATTTGCTCTCAGGCCAGTTGTGTAAGTAGCAAGGCCAGAGACTTGCACTCGGGGTCTTCTGGGCAGAGTCTGGCCTTTTGCACGACACGACACTGGTCCCTGGGGCCCCGCCGATGGAAGACCTCCCTGGCTGGGCACAGGGAGCAGCTCCCGGGCTTCTGTTTGGAGGTGAGACAGGACCTCCCGGCTGTGGGCACTGGGGACGTGGGGCCCCCAGTGCAAAGCGGCTTCCATGTGGACGTGGAGGAACGTTTTAGGCCGCCATTCAGATATAACTAGACCACGGAGTTGTCAGTTTTTACTCTTTGCTGGATTTTCTCCTGTTTCACTTCTTCTCTAGGTGTTCTTGCCTCAGACCTTGGGTGCGTGCCGTGAGATGGTGAGGTCCCTGACAGTGTGGGTGGTCACGGACTCATTTTCACTGTCTGTCTGTACACCAGCTGTTGACCCTAATATTCCTCCATGGTCAGTATTGCATGTTCTGTCTACATTTTTGAGGCATCAGCACAAGCTTTTGGGTATGTACGTGCTGTGTCTTTCTCTATAGTTTCTCCTCCTGAAGCTACTCGCAGAGTTCTGGCAGTAACGCCACCACACGTGGTCGTTTACATTTGCAGGTATGTTGGAAAGTTTAGGTGCTTTGCAGAGGCATCGCCGCATTGAGTATCCCCACAAGCCACGGTCACCCCATTTTACGGATGGGGATTCTCAAGGGATACCGTAGACCTGAGATTTTTAGCTGGCACACCCCATAGCTTCCTCTAAAAGTTTTGTAGAAAGAATCAGAGGAGGTGTTTATTTAAAATTAGTTGTATTCTAAGGGCGCCTGGGTGACTCAGCTGGTTGAGCACCTAACTCCTGATTTCAGCTCGGGTCATGATACCAGGGTCGTGGGATCGAGCCCCACATCAGAGATTCTCTCTCTTTCTTTCTCTCTCTCAGCCCCTCTCCCCAACTCACACACACATTCTCTCTAAAATAAAAAAATAAAATCAGTTGTATTCTAAAAGTGAGAGAGCCCCTTCAAATGCTGGCCTGCTGGCTGGTGCATGCGGGGGTTTCCTGGCAGGAGCGCCTGGCCCATCCTAGTCTTCTTCCCCACCACTTCCTGCCTCTGTTACTTGATCTGTCTGCGTCTGTAGCCTATGGGTTAGGGATAATTCTAATTGTCTTCTAAAAGATGTAAATGAGGGGCGCCTGGGTGGCTTAGTGGGTTAAGGTCCGACTTTCGCTTAGGTCACGATCTCACGGTTTGTGGGTTCGAGCCTCGCATCGGGCTCTGTGCTGACTGCCAGCTCAGAGCCTGGAGCCTGTTTCAGTCTGTGACTCCCTCTCTCTCTGACCCTCCCGTGCTCACGCTGTCTCTCTCGCCTAGAAATAAATAAAAATATTAAAAAAATAAAAATTAAAAACAAAGATGTAAATGAGACAATGTATGTAAAATCACTCAGGACTCAGTGACTGGATTATTACTTTTGGTCTTTAAATTTTTTTTAATGCTTATTTATTTTTGAGAGAGAGAGAGAGCGCGCGCAAGCTAGGGAGGGGCAGAGAGCGATGGAGACACAGAATCCGAAGCAAGCTCCAGGCTCCAAGCTGTCAGCACAGAGCCCCATGTGCTCGAAGCTACGAACTATGAGATCATGACCTGAACCGATGTTGGACACTTAACCAGACTATGCCACCCAAGCGCCCCATACTTTTGGTCTTTAAACCACGGTGACTCGGAGCTGCCACAGATCTCAGTCACAGAAGCAGAGGCCTGAGAAGCTGCCTCCCTCCCCCACCATGCAGCCTTAGTGACTTCTATACGCCCCTCCCCCAAAATGAGAAGCAGAGGACAAGGCATAAGAAACCCTAAAGAGTCCTTATTATAGCTAGAATCTTTCCAAGATTTTTTCATTCTTCTTGGTTTTGGGGTGTGGTAGCTGGTGATTTGGTTCATTTTCTGGGAACCTGAGCTCTGGGAAGTCCATGTTAACTACATAGGCACTCTCAACTGCCTGGGCCCATTAAAAAAATGGAAGAAATGCTAAAATAGGGTCTTAGAAACAGGTATTTTAAGTGTGCACTTTGGACACATCAGTACTTTTAGCATACACACATACAGTGACTATATAATATCATGAGACAACTTCAAGTCCAAAGGTGACGCCTTCTGGGCTTGCATCTTGAAGGCCTACGGAAGTGTCTAGCAGATTCAGCCTTGCATTTTTGACCACCTAATGGGAGGCCTTCCATCCCACCCCACCCCTTGTAAGCTTGAGTCCACACAAGCATAGGGCAAGTTCCAGAGGAACCAGAAAGGTGATAGTGACTTTTGATCTTTGGGGATTCAAATTTCGCGTATTTGCCGTGTTATGGTGAGCAATCTGCTTTACTTCCAGCCTCAAGGAACGGCGGTCTCGTCAGGGACATAGACATGGGGTTGTGGCAGCCCTTGTATTTTTGTGGGTGCCAACAAGGATGCTCTTCTCCAGGGCTTAAGTCTTGGCCTGGTGGTAATGCATTATAAATTAGAAATTTGTAAACTGTGTTTTTTTCTTACTAAAAGCATCACAAGTAGGATTAAGGACAGGACTTTCCAGCATGAGCTGCCCTCTGCTTGGGCTCCCAGACTTTAGTTGCACCATCTGGCACAGTGGCTTACAGTTACCTGTTTGCCTGTCCATCTGCCCAGCTTGATGGGGAGATCTGCAAGGGGCAGGGACTTGGCCTCTGCCCTGTTATAGCCTAGGTACCTTACGTGTCTCACTTTATGGGGAACATAGTTGATATGTACATAAGAGATTTGAAGGAGCTGGCATCACTTCACGTGATTGAAAGAAGGCTCTGGGGGGGCGCCTTGGTGGCTTAGTTGGTTAAGCGTCCGACTTTTGGTTAGGTCATGATCTCGCGGTTCGTGGGTTCGAGCCCCGTGTCGGGCTCTGTGCTGACTGCCAGCTCAGAGTCTGGAGCCTGTTTCAGTCTGTGACTCCCTCTCTCTGACCCTCCCCTGCTCACGCCGTCTCTCTCTCTCTCTCTCCTAGAAATAAATAAAAACATTAAAAAAAATTAAAAAAAAAAGAAAGAAGGCTCTGGGGTCGATTGTCAACGGCAGCCGTTGATGTTGCAGAGTTGGCTCTGAACCACCAGGGGGCGTTGGGAGCTGTGTGGTGCCAGGCAGGCCCGTCCCACAAACCCCATTTGTCTGCCTTCCCCACCCATGCGCATAGTGCCTCTGTTGAGGGACACGAAGCCAGTACCCCAGTATTGGATAGGTGCTTTGTAATAAGCCCAAGGCGTGGGTGGTGTTATCTCCTATTCTGTAGGCCAAGATCTGGAGAAGTCACCCAGCCAACAGGCAAGTCAGTCCAGATTCTTGGCCCTGAACTAATCTGACACACTGCTTGCCTCTGCCCTGAGGACAATCCAGCCACACAAGATTAATTAACGTGACAGCCCTAGAAACTTAAATGAGATTTAAGGAAGAACTTCCTAACTTTTCTTTTCTTCTTAAATTAGAGCTAAAAGGGGGCATTCTAGGACAGGGCTTTTCAAGCTGTCATCTGTGATCCAGAGTCACAGAATCAATTTAGTGGGTTGACAGAAAAGAGAAAAGCAAAGCAAAGAAGAAAGAGTAAAAACTATCAGTGCATCAGAGATGGTGAGGCTGATGTGTGTTTGTGCCGCAGACCATGATGGAAATATGTTTCTGCCTGTGAGTCATGGTCAAAAATGTCCTAGAGAGATAGGGATTATAGTTTGGATCATTATAGATTAGATTGTTAGGTGCCTGGGAGCAGGGTCTGTTGTTTTCTCTTTCTTTTTATGTTCCCTCCATCCCTAACCCAGTGCCGAATATGTGGTTGGTCAGTCTGTCTGGAAGAACTTAACTACATTTCTCCCTTCTTCCTTCAGACCGGAAGAAGTCAGCACACGTGCTACACTGTTCTCCGAAGGAAATGAGAGCGGTGGTATTTCCCATGCTTCAT
Organism: Proteles cristata cristata; assembly: GCA_017311185.1. Classification (NCBI taxonomy): domain Eukaryota; kingdom Metazoa; phylum Chordata; class Mammalia; order Carnivora; family Hyaenidae; genus Proteles; species Proteles cristata. The sequence goes on from JAESUZ010004739.1 coordinate 161,059, forward strand.
GGGTGGGGAAAGCAGAATGACCCCAAGCGTGTAGTAGTTAAAAGCCTGGCTCCGAAGTCTGCGGTACCTGGGTTCGCGTTCTGGGGGTGCCCTGTCCGGGCGTGTGGCTTCAGGCAGCTTCCTTAACCCGACCGAGCTTCACTTTCTGCATCTGTAAGCTTCTAGTAAGGGCACCTGCCTCCGAGGTAGCGTGAAGATAAGAAGAGAGAGCTCGGCGCCTTTAGCCCAGTGCTCGGCATCGATAAGTGGTTAGGAAGCCTTGTCTGCTGCTCTCGTTTTTGTAATGAATACGACGAGAGACTAAGTGACTCATGTCGGGTCCGCGGCGAGAGGCCCTGCCAGAGCTCCCGTTCTGTGATGCTTGCAGATCTGGAACTGAACTAGAAGCCCCAGCCTGTGGTTGGTCGTGTGGTGAAAGGAAGTGGATGCAGCAGTGGGAGCAGGTGTCTGTGCACGCAGAGAGATGGCCGAGATGGCCTGGTTTTGTAGTTTAGAGTACACAGCATCTCTCATGTGCAGTGAGCTAGGACTATATCGCTGTGGCATCTGAGATTATAAGTGGTGTTTCTTAGAAAAGCCAGGGCCTTTTTATTTAATCAAAAAGCAACAGTTTCAGTTCAATGGTACAGGGTTTTGTTGTTGTTTTTTGGCTGTTTGGTTTTTAACTATACACACGCATGCAGCTGTTTCCTGAAGCTGAACATAGCCGTGTGTGTGATTAAACTGGTGCTTTTGTGCCCAACAGGAGTGATGTTTTCAGTGAAAACTCCAAGACCTGGTCAACACAGACTTCTGAATTCACCAACTGGGCCCGGCAGCACCGCTGCCCAGTCCGAATTAACTGTAGGAAAGCAAGTATGGGACTTGTTGAAGGTGCAAGACCCTGGGCAAAACCCAAAGGGACTTGGTTTGGCATTAGCCCTAACTCTCAAGTCCAAGTTTGCTCAGCTCTGTCGTACAGCCTGGGGGAGTCGTGAGCCTTCTTTCTCCTCCAAAGTTAAAATACTTTTGCCCTTTGTATCCCTTAGTGCTGATTGTTTCTGCATCTTGGGAGGGAAAGGTGGTGGAAAATTATTCAATGATCGGAAGTTTTGGGCTTATACTTTAGTTGGAAATGTGACTTTCTCCCTTGTTTGGAAACAGTCGAGTGTGACAGTTAAGAGTACAGACTTCAGCTAGACCTACATTTCTAGACTGACTGTGCTGCCTTTTCCCCACTCTATTTTTTCTTCCAGCTTTATTGAGGTATAGTTAACAAATAAAAATAGTATATATTTAAGGAATACAGCGTGATGATTTCGTATATATGTATTTCATATATATGTATTTCATATATATATATTTCATATATATGTATTTCATATATATACATTTCATATATATACATTTCATATATACATTTCATATATATACATTTCATATATATATATATATATTTCATATATATATATTTCACATATATATTTCATATATATATTTCATATATATTTCATATATATATATTCATATATATATTTCATATATATATTTCACATATATATATTTCACATATATATATTTCACATATATATATTTCACATATATATATTTCATATATATATTTCACATATATATATATATATATATACTGTGAAGTGATTATCACAGTCCAGTTAATTAAGTCACATCCATCGGCTTCTGTAGTTACCACTTTTTTGTGTCTGTGGTGAGAACCCTTAAGGGCCATTCTTAGCAAATATCAGGTGTACAGCCAGGTATTATTAACTGTAGCCACTATGCTGTACATTAGGTCCCTAGAACTCACTTGTCCTATAAAGTAAGGCCTGTACTCTTTGACTGTCCTCTCTCTATTCACCCCACCCCCCAGCTCCTGCCAAGCCACCATGCTGTTCTCTGCTTCTATGAGTTTGACTGTTTTAGATCTTATGTTACCAGTGAGCTCATATGGTATTTATTTTTCTGCGCCTGGCTTATTGCACTTGGTGTAATGCCTCTGACCTAATCCATGTTGTCACGCGTCTGCCTGTACTGTGTGACTTTGGGCATGTAGCTTAACCTCTCTGTGTTCCACCTGTGAAATGGGCTAATAATAGTACTACTACAGGGGAGTTTGCAGAGGATTCAGTGGGTAATATGTGCAAAGCTGTCTGAACGGCTGAGTGTGAACCCTTTGCACATGGGCGCTGTCGTCATTAGTAGCATCATCATCATCGTCATCACTAATATTAGTGGAAACCAGGTTATAGGTCTGGCTGTGCCATTGTTCATAGCTGGTCTTGGGTACATTGCTGAACCTCAGTGTTATTTTCTCTAAAACAAGGGAGAGGCCCAGATGCTTCAGACTTCTTCTACCTCTAACGCTCTGCTTTGTGTGCTGTGCATTCTGTTTCTTCTGAGGCCTCAGGATGTGATGCCGGCTGCTGGGAGGGTGAGGCCCCATGTTCTTAATGACCTGTAACCCTCTGCCCAATGTTGGTCCTTGTAACCTTTGTTTTTCTTTCCTTGATTTTATGTTCTCAGTGGATCTCCCTTTCCTTGGCCTCTGTGGAATGACCCCATGCTTTTCTATGCTTTTTCAAATGAATTCAGACCATGGGAGTGCCTGGTGGGCCGGAGTTAAGTCTCCACGTGGCAGAGCCTCACACCTCGGGGAGGTTACAAATAAGGGGGATCCCTTCCCTTTGCCATTGGATTTTGAATCCTGTCTGTGTTCGTCCTTTCCATATTCCCCAACCTGAGCATGGGGGCTGCTGGTATTTGAGGCTGACCAGGCAGAGCCCTCACGAGACAGGGAGGACCTTTTGATCTGTAATGAACTACTTGCTCGTTTTGTCTCCCTTCTGGCCTTCAGTTTTCATTAGAATTGTAAAGGGCTTACCCAAGCGGATCTCCATGTAATTTTCTATTTTGCACATGCATCTTTGCTAGCCCCCACCCCTTTGCAAAAGGTGGAGCTGTGGGGTTCATTGCTGGCCTGCACTGGTATTTGAGGGTCCTCACCCTGTTCTCTGGGACAACCGTGCACAGTGATTTAATTGAGTCATTTGCAGCCCACTTCCTGCCTAATTGAACACCTGCCCGCCAGCTGCCACCAGCGCGCCTGCCTGTTACCTGATTTGCCAGCCGTCCCTGTCATGTCGGTATCTTGCTTGTACCAGAAGATTCGGTTTTGTCATTTGCAGTTAGTTTACTGTGTCCTTCTGAGAACTGCTTTCTTCTTCACTTAATTCAAAGGTGCCAATATGTCGCCTTCTGGGACAGTGTCTCTGCATTCCCATCTTGCCACTGTCCTCCCAGTTAAAATCATTGCTCAACAGCAGCCTCCTAAAAGCTGCTGCGAGTCCAGATGCAGAGGGAGGGCATGTGTGCATCGTGGTGTGGTTCTCATGCCCACCTCGCTCTCCCTGGACCCCCAGACTAAGTTTCCATCGAGTCCTTCTTAAAGTAGTGCTCACAGTTTAGAGCTGGTGAGAGATACTCTTTTAGCGGAAGGGACATAAGTTGCATTTTAAATGAAGACTTTACATTTTTAGAGCAGTTTTAGGATCACGGCAATATTGAGCAGAAGGTGTAGAGATTTCCACCTCCCCCTGCCCCCCCCATGCGTGACCTCTGTCCTTATCAACACGCCTCCCCAGAGGCAGAGTTGGTACAGTTGTTAGAGTTGAGGAACCTACCCGGACACATCATCGTCTCCCAGAATCCATAGTTTACCTTAATTAATTAATTAATTACTTTTTTAAAAAGTTTATGTGTTTTATTTTGAGAGAGAGAGAGAGAAAGAGCATGTGCAGGAGGGGGCCAGAGAGTGGGAGAGAGAGAATCCTAAGCAGGCTCCGAGCTGTCAGCATAGAGCCCGAGGCAGGGCTCCATCTTGTGAACCGTGAGATCAGAACCTGAGCTGAAGTCAAGAGTTGGACGCTTCACCCGCTGAGCCGCCCGGGCGCCTCCAGAGCTTACTGTAATTTAATACTCACTCTCGGTGTTGTGCATTGTAAGAATTTGGACAAATGTATAATGACATGTATTCAGCCAAGGACATATATGTAGTATTTTCACTGCCCTAGAAATCCTCTGTGCCCTGCCTGGGCACCTCACCCCGACCCCTGGCAGCCACTGATCTTTTAGTGCCTCCGTAGTTTTTGCCTTTTTCACAGTGTCCTAGCGTTGGAATTATACAGTATGAGGCCTTCTCAGGTTGGCTTCTTTCAAGTAGTAATATGTATTTAAAATTCCTCCGTGTCTTTTCATAGCTTGATAGATCATTTCTTTTCAGTGCCAAATAATATTCCGTTGTTTGGCTGCACCCCTGTTTCTTTATCCATTTACCTGCTGCAATGATAAAAACTTGCTTGCTTCCAAGTATTGGCTATTATGAGTAAAGCTTCTACAAACATCTGTGTGCAGGTTCTTCTGTGGGCATAAGTTTTCTTATCTTTTGGGTAAATACCAAGGAGTGTGATTGCTGTATTGGAGGGTAAAAGTAGGTTTAATTTCATAAGGAACTGTCAAAGTGCTTTCTGTCTTCCGATGCCAAGCTATTCGGCGTTCCCACCAGCGATGAGTGAGTCTTCTGTTGCTCCACATCCTCACCAGCATTTGGGGTTGTCAGTGTTCTGGAATTCAGCCATTCTGATAGGCGTGTAGTAATGTCTCATCAGTGTTTTAATTTACATTGCCCCAATGACATATGATGTGGCAAGACTGTTTTTTAAAGAGTGCTGACTTTCCTTGACCCTAGAAGTTTATGTGATTTTACTAAAAATGAGAGCGCGAGCAGAGAATCCTGTCTTCCCTGAAAACAGAAAGCCTTCCTGGTTCATGACCTATGTTGGCTCTTCCCAACTGTTTTCTTTGGTTCAGAATCTCATTGCCAGCAGCATGGTTTTCAGTGGAGCCCTTTCTCATGTGTGATTTTGTTGTTAAAAATATTGCGGAGGGGTGCCTGGGTGGCTCAGTCAGTTGAGCGTCTGACTACAGCGCAGGTCGTGATCTCACGATTCGTGAGTGCAAGACCCGCATCTGGGTTGCTGCTTGTTAGCGCAGAGCCCACTTTGGATCCTCCTCGCCCCCTGTGCCCCTTCCGTGCTGCCGCATGCAGAAGCATGCTCGCTCGCTCGCTCTCTCTCTCTCAAATGAATAAACATTTTTAAAAAAATACTGTGGAGACATAGCACCCCTTGTTAACTATTTGGTAGGGCTGTGCATCTCCATTTTCTCCTGATGGTGTTCTTGACCTTTCAAAAGGAAGTTTACTCTTTGGGTTCCTTCTGCCCAGATTTGAACTTCTTCAGAAATGGGGTAAGACAAGAAAAACATCTGTCTTTAAAATTCCTTGGCCTCCCTGTGGTTTCGCATTTGCTTTCAGTTTCCTTTTGGTGTTTCTTTGTAGAATTTCATATTTTAAAAATATTTTAGAGGGTTCTTCAAAAAGTTACACTTGGAATTACCATGGGGCCCAGCAGTTGCACCCTAGCTATCTGTGCAGAAGAATTGAAAACAGGGACACAAATCTTTGTTTACAACTGTTCCCAGCAGCCCTGTCCCTAGCACCCATAATAGAAATAACCCACTAGCACCCATAATAGAAATAACCCAAATGCCCAGCAGCAGATGAACGGATGAATAAAGCGTGGTGTATCCATGCAGTGGAATGTTAGCCAAAGAAAGGAATGAATCATGGATGTGTTACAACACGAATAGACGTCAAACACATGATGCTGTAAGTGAAAGAAGCCAAATATTGCCCAAATAGTACGTGATTCCATTAATGTGAAATATCCACAGTAGGCATATCCACAGAAACAGCAAATGGGTGGTTGCAAGGGACTGGGGGAGGGGACGTGGGGTTGACCACCTAACGGTACGAGTTTTCTTCTGGAGTGACAGACATATCCTGGAACGAGGTTGCGGCAGCAATTATACGTCACGACTCTCCTAAATGTCCTTGAACTGAACACTTTACCCTAAATGGTTAATTTACGTTCTATGAATCTGGCCTCAAGTAAAAAATTAGGTGAGGTAAGAGACAGGAAGTGCTTGGCATACAGTAAGCACTTAATAGATCTTAACTTCTAATTAATTTAATTAACTTCAGTCTTGGTTGGGGTCTGGCTTCATTTCTCTGGAAGGAGAGAACGAAGTGGACTCAGGGAGGGACACAAAATGCTGGAAACAGAGAAATGAGAGTTGATTTAAGTGAGTTAGGCTGTCGTGAGACTCTTAAGGAAAGGAGACAGAAAGCCCTGCTTCCCGTGTTTCTTCTAGGAGCCCTCCCTGATAGCCGCTTGCAGCCTGTGGAAGCTGGTGGAAGCTCACCCCCACCAGCTAAGACAAGACTAGCTTGGGAAGCACTTTGAAACGTGCGTTGATTAAACAGAAGCGGCTGATTAAATTAAAGAAGGGGGGGAAGCCAAACCCAAGGGAGTTGTAGCGGTCTTCAGGAGGCAGCGATGGGGAACTGCCCCCTGCCCGCTTCCCCTCCCTCCCTCGCCCCTACTTCTTCAGACTTGAGAGAGTGCCCTGTGAGCACTGAGGGCTCACTGAGGCGAGCCTGCCTCTAGTCTCTGCAGAGCCCTGGGCCGCTGGGTTCGTCTTCACAGGCTTGGTTTTGTGTGTCTCAGTGCCGCTGTCTTCCTCAGAAGGGACTTAAGTCATCCCCTGGGTCTGGATGAACCTTCCTGTGGCGCAGAGGACCAAGTGTGCCTGGACCTGAGGAGAGGCTCTCATCCCTCAGCTGGAAGGGGTGGAGGGGAGTAGGGGGTGGGTCGGGAGGGTGGGGGGGGGAAGGTGGGCCCTATCTGACTTTAATTGGTGAAGAAATACAGTTTTTAGCCCTTCTTAGCACAAAATTGTAGCGTGGAGAGCTCTAATTTTAGGATATTACTCGATGTAAATGGGTACATTGATCTCTTACTAATTCTGTTTGCACTAAACATCTTTACTACACAATTAGCACCTTGTTAGGTACTGGCTGTTCTTTTTCTGTTGTCGCTTCACCATTTCGCGCCCGAGTAATGTCAGCCCTGGTGTAGAAAGAGGAAAGATCATTGGACTTGGGGTCTGAAGAGCAGTAGCTTAGCAGTTGTGTGTACAAGATTTCTATTTAGTTTTAATATTTAATCTGTTCACTTACTGATTTTGGACCTGGCACCCCTCACCCCCGCCGCCCTTGGGGCCTGCCCAGTGGCCTTTCTGATTGGTCCCTTGTGCCGTCAGTGGACCACTGATTGACCTGACTAGGCCAGTCAGGCCTCGCTCTGAAGTTTTTATTTTTCTAAAGTTTTTAAACATTTAAAATTTTTTAAAATTTTTTTAGTAAAAGGGCAGAATTTATTGTGAGGCCGGGTGCCTCCGAGGCTCCAAGACCGTAATGACGGCCACGTAGCAGGATGTTAAAATGGGGCTTTTCCACAGAGCCTCCAGCACAGGGCTGTCCCATACCAAAGTGCACGTGAGGCAGCCTCCTATGTGAAAACACAGAGGAAAAGTGTGGAACTGGTTTTACCCCTTCTGGGCCCCTCAGCCAGATCAAAGATATTGGGGATGGAGTCAGACTGTGGAGAAGGGAGAGGAGTTCATAGAGAGACAGCTCTGTGATGTGTTTGGAGACATCTGCCATCATCCCATTGTACCCGCCGTCACACCACCCAGCGTCCGCCTGAGGAGAGCAGACAGGCCTTGTGGGCATCACTTCAAGCCCATCTCCTGGAAGTTTTGAACTTGAGGCCCAAGAGCCTTTTCCTCTGAGGTGGTGAAGCCGGAATGGGGCTCTGGAGCTCCGGTGGCCCAGGTTTCCTATCTGGAGGAGAAAGCTGGCCCGGCCGGGCGTCAGAGGAGCCTGCAGGCAGAGAGAAGCAGAGATAGGAAACACCTTCATCTGCGAGTCCCCAGCTACCCTTCCTGTGGTCACGTTTCTCTTTAGCCTTGACTAATTGGAGGTGCTTTGTTTAGTTGCTTACAACCAAGGGTCCCACATAATAGAATTTGATCTTCAGCAACCACTGGACTTCTCTTAGCTCACCTTTCCCCTCATGTGTACAATGTAACAGTAATTGCCTCACAGATACTGGAGTGTTCAGGTGCAGTAACAGGTATGTGAAAACTTCCGAGGATTGTAACTTAGGAGGCAGGGAGGCTGTGACAGCTCTGTGATCGTTTTATTTGTTTGTTTGTTTATTTTTAAATTTACATCCAAGTTAGTTAGCATATAGTGCAGCAATGATTTCAAGAGTAGATTCCTTAATGCCCCTCACACATTTAGCCCATCCCCCTCCCACCACCCGTCCAGTGACCCTCTGTTTGTTCTCCATATTTAAGACTCTTTCATGTCTTGTCCCCTCCCTGTTTTTATATTACTTTGCTTCCCTTCCCTTATGTTCATCTGTTTTGTATGTTAAAGTCCTCATATGAGTGAAGTCATATATTTGTCTTTCTTTGGCTAATTTCGCTGAGCATAATACCCTCTAGTTTCATCCATGTTGTTGCAAATGGCAAAATGTCATTCTTTTTGATTGCCAAATAATACTCCACTGTGTATGGGTATATATATATACCACATTTTCTTTATCCATTCATCCATGGATGGACATTTGGGCCCTGTCCATACTTCGGCTATTGTTGATAGTGCCTGTGATCATTTTATTAACTACTTAACACTAATGAGTTGATTGTTCTGAAGCTATTTGTTTCATCATTTAACTTGAAAATTCTTTCAGAAGTAAAGGATGCCCTTAGCATGTTCCTTTTTTTAAATCACAGAATTAAGACAAGCTTAACCTGACTTAGGTGTTTGTAGAAGTGAGTGAATGGGTCTTGATAAATTATGGACTTTTCAAGCCTAATAAAAGCCTCCTCTGAGGTGAGCTCTAAGTATGTTTCGGTGAGCACTGAGTGTGGATTCCATATCCATGGACTGTTCCCTACACTTCTATGCCAGGGAAAATCATGCTAAAAGTTTAGAGTGATGGCACATTTATTTGGCTTTGAAGTTAAGGAGCCTTGGGTTTGAATCCCAGTGCTGCCACTTACTAAAATATGTTGTCTTTGAGCCTCAATCTTGTCATCTGTAAAATGGGAATAATCCAACCCTGGAGATTAAGAATTATAGGAGATAATGTACTTAAAGCCCTTGGCCCTGTCTTGTATGTGGTAGATGCTGAGTAAGTGGGGGCTGTTACTATTAAAAAAATGAAGGTTTTGGTAACAGTCACAACTAAAGGGAGTGAGACTAGAAAAATATGAATTTGAATTTGACATTTAAAACAAAAATCAGCACTATATAAAAATCAGTTTATCAGCTATTATTGGGTGTCTCGTCTGTGCAAGGGGTATGGATGCAGTGGATCAGAAGGTATGTAACACCATTATTGTCTTTTGGGGGAACAAGTCACGTACATATAAAAAAACAGGTAACGTGCAGGGAGTTGGGGTTCAGAGGATGGCAGGGGATAAGAAACTGGGAGGCATCGCAAAGAAGGAACTAGAGCTGATGGAAAAATGAGGCAAGAGAAGCAATGTAAAAAATTAAACATTTAGGATGATCTTGAAATTTGTTTTTATGTTTTATTTTTGAGAGCAAGAGAGACAGAGCGTGAGTGGGGGAGGGGCAGAGAGAGAGAGAGAGAGAGAGAGAGAGAGAGACAGAATCTGAAGCAGGCTCCAGGCTCTGAGCCGTCAGCACAGAGCCCAATGTGGGGCTTGAACTCATGGACCGTGAGATCATGACCTGAGCTGAAGTCAGACGCTTAACCGGCTGAGCCACCCAGGCACCCCCTAGGGCAATCTCTAGAAAAGGCCAAATAATATATACACGTTTTGCCTCATTCCCCCTATTTTATGTTTCCTTTGTCTTCCTGATTCCATCCCAGACCCGCAGACTGTTTCTGATCAAGATGGTGAAGATCCACACCGGTATCACGTTCTAGACTTTAACATTTTTTTTGAAGACTCCTTTTTTTCTGTGAACAGTTGGCTTTCTGTTGGCCCACACCGTTCAATGATCAGAATTCTCCTGGCAGATTCTGCCTGCCCCCTCCCGTTTGCTCTGCCTTATTTTAGTTTCTTGCAATGTAAGTGGCCTTTTCAGGAATTTTATCATGTTGAATCATGGCCACTCATTCAGCGGCTGTTTGTTGAACACCTACTACAGGCAGCGGGCAGGGCAGTGTGCTAGGGAGGCTTGGGGACTGGAAAGATTGATGAGACAAGGCGGTCCCTGCTCTGAAGTAGCTCACTCAGTAGAGGAAGCAGATGGGCAGACGGACTCTAATTAAATGTGATTAGTGCTTTATGCTGGTCAGGTAAGGAAAGACATTTGGCAGGAGCCCCAAGTCCCCAAGTCCTCCTGACACCGCTTGCTGCTGTGCTCACTTCACAAAGGTCTATCTCCCTGAGCAGAGCCTGTCCAAATGCGTTCTTTATGAGGGTCTGCGGCTCTGACGTGAGACTTCTCTGCGTGGGTCCCTGCTTGGTGAAGTGTTTAAGCGAAGGTCCCTGTCGTCACCCCCATGCAAATCCTCTTCGGGGCAGAGAGTCTAGATGTGAAACCAAGTCTAGACCCAGGAACCTGATAGCTTCCTGCCCTCCCACAGACGCACGCTGGCATCTCCCCAGGCTTCCCTGTCTCAGAAGGGGGCCGCCATCAACCCCGAGGCTGAGAGCCTTGCCACCCCTCCCTCTCTCTCCACCTTTATCTCGTCCGCCATCCAGTCCCGGCAGTTCTGCCTCCTGCCCCTGCCCTCCGCCAGAGCCACCCAGCCAGAGCCACCGCCTCCCACTGCCCTGCCAGTCGTGATTCCGGTGACCAGTTACTGGGTTCTGAAAGCAGAGTTCTTTACCAGCCAAAAGCGTGTGCATGTGTGTGTGTATGTACATACCTACTGGGTTGTAAAGTGTCTTTCCTGGTCTGTAAGTTATGGTAAAAAAAAAAATTGTAAAGTTTCTGTTTGACAGACATTTGTACTTTGACTCTGAGCTGCAGCCACAATGAACAACTTCTTACGATGCAAATTGGATGCTTCTCTATAGCGGGGTCACATACTGTTAGAGAGGTACGGTCCGTGTAGTCAGGAGGTCTGTGCAGCCCGCTCCCTGCCGGCCCCTTGAGCCTTATAGCTCTTTCTGTCTCATGGGATTTGACACCCCCTGACCTCTCAGACTCAGTTAGGCCCCTCATGACCTGCCCCATGGTACCCTGGACTGCAAGTTCACAGCACTTACCAGCACTTACTACATCCATAAAGAAGTAGTTCTTTGTTCACTAGATGTCTGTCTGGGGGCAGAGTCACAGGCTGGCTCCCATGCCCCCTCCCAAGAGCAGGGTCTGCGATGTGAAATAGTGGGTGCTTCCGGGGTATTCTTTTAGCTGCGGATGGTAAAGGAAGGCAGGCGTCTCATTTTTGGCAGCATTGACTGTATCTATCAAATACTCCTTACTCTCTTTTTCCTGTCTGACCTTTCTAGAAAGCATTCCTTTAATTGGCCATGTTTATTTCTGAAATGGTTCAGAATCTTTTGAGTGGGTTTTTGTTTGTTTGTTTGAGATTATCTTTTAATTCGGTGGATTCCCAATGTCCTGTTTGAAATGGGTGAAGAGCCATCTGCCCACATCTGTTAGTTGGGCCCTCAGTCCCTCTGGGGATGGGCAGTGTGGTCTTGTGAAAGAGTCTAAGCCCCCAGACCCAGAGAGAGAGGCCTTGGCTACACTGGCTCTTTGCAATTGAGCCCTGAGAGTACTCCCTGGTCCATGAAATGGGGGCGATAATGGCATCCCCACTTCTAGCTGGGCTGCTGATAGCAGTCGAGGGAGATAAATTGTGTGAAGAGTGTGTGATAAAGCAGTGTTGGCTCTTCAGGAAGGTGGTTTGGTTTTTCCCTCTCCCTTCTTACTTGGATCTCCTTGTATTTGACAATGTTCCTTTGTTGTTCGAGAGACTCTGCAGGCCCAGTGGTATAAGACCCAACCAAGGTCAAGGGCAGTTCTCTCATCTGTCGAGTGAGTGTAGGTTGGGCCAAAGCCATTCAAATTCTTTCTCTGTGCTCATATACTGGTGATTTTTAAAACCTTGATATTTGACCTTGGGGCCTTTCAGGCTTTGATTAGTGCAGTGACAACTCTGTAGTCTGCTTTGGCCCCCAAATCATAACTAAAGTGAAAATACTCACAACTTTTGTTTATTGAGTTTATACGCCAGATGTGTGCTCAGAGCATCTGTGATGCGTTACCCCCCACCCACTTGGTGGAGTAAGTGGCAGATTCCTCATTTTGCAGAAGAGGAAACTGAGGTCCAATGCATTGAAGAAACTTGCCGAGATGTTCTAGTTGGAGTTCTCTGCAGGATCTCATTCTCATTTTAGTTACAACTACCCTGTTATCCTTTTTAAAATCTTTATTAATTTTGGAAGAGAGAGAGTGAGTATGAGGAGGGGAGGGACAGAGAGAGGAGAGGGAGCATCCCACGCAGGCTCCACACTGTCAAAGCAGAGCTCAGTGCAGGGCTTGATCTCGCGACCTTGAGATCATGACCTGAGCCAAAATCAAGAGTCGGACGCTTAACTGACTGAGACACTCAGGCGCCCCTTTTTTTTTTCTTTTTTAACTTAGATGATAACGATTATAAACTCCCTGAGAGGAACTTTCAGTAGTTGTGATTTGTCCGTTCTATATGGTCTGAGTTCTTGATTGGTGTAATCCAGGTTTTCCTGTGAGACGTTTGTCTGGTTGTCTAGTCTGGGCCTTCCTGTTCCTTGCTGGGTGCTGTCCTTGGCCATGGGGGAGCTTCCTGCCCCATCCGTTCCTCCCCCTGCCCTCTGCGCAGTGGTGGAGTGTGTGCTGATAGGATGGAGTGCACACTCTGGAAATGGGATCTGGATTCCCCCCTTCCTACTTCTTTTTATTTCTAAATGCCTCTGTTTGTCTTCTCTGGGCCGCATTCATTTTCCCTCTTTACTGCTACAGTTTATTGCTCTTTGCTGGCTCCTTTATTTTTATTTTCTAAACTTGCCTGAAATGCATCTTGATTTTGGCATCTTCAGATGTTTAGAGCCCTGCACGTTGTTACTGACGATTTCCCTCATTTTGCAGAATTCCATTTGGTTGCAAGTCTATTTTGCAAGCCTCTGCTTCTTTCTTTTCCACCATTAAATTTTAATATTTTTTTCTGTTCCTGCTCTTTTATAGAAATTTGTTGTTCATATATATATATATATGTATATATATATATATATATATATATATTTTTTTTTTTTTTTTTTTTTAGATCATTATAATGTACCTTCCGTGTGCTGCAGTGGGACTTCCCAGAAGACTGACTTGTTTTGGGAATTGCATGTTCATGGAGTAGAGGGCCCCTTTACGGCATCCTCACTCTTTCTAATGGGCAAATCTGTCCCTACCATGTGGTGCTCCACACCATCCACTGGCTCTGATAAGATCAGTTCTGAACACTTCATAACTGTGTGGGAGACCATGGGAGACCTTCCCTGCTGCCTCTTCACTCACACCTCACCCTCCATGACTCCCTGCTCCCCTGTCTACCAGACTAGCAGTTCTCAAATTTCTTGTTTCAGAACCCCTTTAAAAATTCTTAGCAATTAATGGCTTCCCCAAAGAAGCCATTCTTTGGGGAATGTGGATCGTTATGTGGATTGTAGCTAGCAATATTTACTATATTAGAAATCAAAATTGAAAAAATTTAAAAATATTTGTTAAATTAGTTTAAATATGGTTGTAATAAACCCATTACATGATAGCATACATAACATTTTTAATGAAAAATAACTATTTCCAAAATAAAAACATATACTGAGAAGAGTGACATTGTTTCACATTTGTCCAGATCTCTTTGATGTCTGCCTTCATGGAAGGCAGATGGGTTCTCATAAATGCTTCTGCATTCATTCCATTGCAATATGTTGGGTCGGTTGAACTGTACTAAGACAATACAGCCTTACACAGGTATGTGGTTGGCATATGGAGAGGTATTTTAATAACCATTTCAGTTAGCTGTGGGTAGTCTTTGAAAGTACAACAGAGCTTGACAAGTGATAATTTCCTCAAGGTTTGTTGCAGCTGAGAATCTGAAACCGTATCCGCGAACTTTTTGTACTTTGTAACATTAAAATCTGTTGGTCCATCTTGCACTTTGGAAGTTTCTTTTATGCATTTTGAAATATCATACATTAGCCATTTGGGAAATGTCACTTTTGTTGATGTTACTACCACTCCGATCAGAAAAGTCTAAGAATTGGGATGCTCCAAAGCTTGTAGTAAGTGATAATAAGTTTTCAGAATTTTAGTTTTTGCTTGAAAGCTGAAAAAAAATTTTAGCAACAAAATATCATCAATTTTCCTTGAAATAACAAGCTTACTTTATTCATTTTTGACAAAATTTCTACAGGTGCCCAAGTCTGAATAACCGTAGTTTTTCTGTTTTTCTTTCAAATAAAAATGGTGCTCCATGAAAAAGTCTGGCTAATGCGGCTTGCAGCTCAGTCACACAAGCGCTCTTTTCTTCCTGATAACCGTCACACTTGGCCGGCTGTAGAAGTGCTTTATGGGTCTCACCATTTTGTCAGATGGGATATTAAAACAATGTGTTCTTAAGAGTCGATATTTAATACAATTAATACTTTCTTACTGCTTCATCAAGGACTAAGTTCTTAGGTGAAACTGACTTTTTTTTCTGTAAGCCGTGAATGCGTGGCAGTGGGGACTAGAGTGACTACTAGTATAGTTGGACGCCACTCCTTGATTCTTGCTGCTGCACCAGCAGTTTTGCTGACCTTTGCCTTTGTACCATCAGTGCAGATGTCAACACAGTTGAAGGTCGTTTTGACCTCGTGGCACCCACCAAGGTTCTTGAACCATACTTTGAAAAACAGACCGTCCTCGTTCATCTGTACACAGTGGACTCTCTTGCTTCCCGTCTGCCTGGAACACTGTCTTCACCAGCTCTCCATCCTTGTGTGCAACTGTATATACACACGTATATACATACACGTGTATATATGCACGCACATATACACACCGGTTTTGCTAGTCATGTGTTCACGGGTCTCTCCCAGTAGACTGTAGACTGTGAGCCAGGTTTCATATTTATCTTGGTGGCAGTAGCTCCAAATGCTGACTTGTTCAGTGTTGGCTTTTTTCATCATCATCGTATCATTATTGCAAGGGCTTAATAAGTGTGTTTTGAACAAATGAAGAGTGTGAGTTAGTATTTTTCCAGAATTTCCTTAGAATGTTGGTTCTCTGTGATGTCCGTAAGTGTTAAGCATGAAGGGCATGTGTGGCTAACTCGATTTAGGGGTGCTCAAGCAGGTGTTTAATTCACAGGTTTCCCAGATCCTTCATTGTATACTGTGCATTGTGAATCTTGAAGGGGGTAGAAGGCAATAGACTGCAGTATTTCCCAAGATGAATAACATGTGAGTGTCCCTTTCTTGGCATATGTCATAGAAGTAGGTTTCTTAGAATTTTCATTGGGAAATAATTGTGTAGCCTGGCTTTTCCACTTTCGCAGATGAGGAAACTGATTACCTGTGTTTATTCATGCATTAATTTATATCTCAGATATTTTATGAGTACTTTCTAAAAATTAGGTGTTAGCGGATTCAGGCATGCAGTGCAAGCAAAAAAAAAAAGAACTTGGAGAAAATGCTAATATTCTATTTTTATCGAGTAGAGGTCAAGTCCAAGATTCAAGTATGCATCCGCTGATCACCCGAAATTACAAGTGGTATGTCAGCGATATGTAGGAAGGTACACAACACTAAACCACTTGCTTTTTGTTGTCTGCAGTTTCAAGGCTCAGCCAGTCCTGTTTAGGTATTCCTCTCTACACTTTGCCACTGCCGGTATCCCTGTGATCCAGAGACTAATGAAGATCATTAAGATGTGGGCCATCTGCCCAAACATGTCATCTGAGAGGATAATGTGTCAGAGATAAGATCTTTTAAAATGTAGGCCAACCTCCCCTTGGTGCCTGGCACATAGTAGGTGTGTGTTTATGTTGAGTGGCTGAACAAAGAATGAATACATGTGCCCTGAAAAATCTGAGACCCAAGGACAGATTCCACATGGGGGTATGATGGCCCCAGTGCACTGTTCAGGGTGAGCTGAGTAAAACCAAATAATGTGCTGTTCATGCTTCGCTGCCCTGGTCTGGCGCATCCCAGAGGGACCTTCTCTTCCCTTCCCTTCTCTTAGGCTCAAGACAAAAGGCACGGCACACTCGACTTTCTGTTTTGATCTAGTACTGCCCATACATGGGGGAAATGTTAATACACTCTTTATGGGAATATATTTAATCAAAGGGCATGGTATTGAGACAGTGAAATTGGCCTTGGTCTTCTGATTGCCTGGGCAGATGACGGCAGGAGGCTTAGGAGTCAGGACTTCAGTAAGATTAACCTAGTGTTTAACTTGAGGTTTCATTCTGTGAAGTCACCTATGGAGAAATCAGACATCTACATGGTTATTAACCAGCGCCCCTGGTTCTGGTGTGCAGCCTGCACCACTTCAGGCTGGATGAACGCTGCGAATGCACTGAAGGCCCCCTTGCCCCTCTCCCCGCACCTCCTCATATGGATAGATGGACAGGAAAACATTGACCAGCCCAAATTCTCCTTTTGTTTCAAAGCCTGAAACTTCTTCAGCCACATCATGTTCCTACCAGAGTCTGAAAATTAACAGGCTTTTGAGAGGCCGAGGGCTGAGTGGAGTCACTTTGAGAACAGCATGCATCTGGATTCCTGGTTTTTCAGGTGTTGTTCTGAGACTGAATTAAGAAATCTTACACTCAGGGAATTTGGGCCCTCTTGATTTCTAATTTTTGTGATTGAGTTAGAGTTGCAGAAATATCATGAGTTGCTAATTTTAAAAAATAATAATTTTCTTTCCTTTGTAAAAGTAATTCACGCTAATTGTAGAAACTTGGAAAAACATCAAAAGGCATAATGCTGAAAATTACCCATAATTCTAGCACTCAGAGATAATCACTACAAACCATTTTGTTGTATTTGCATGTATTTTTGTACGTATAATTAAGATCATTGTGGATAAATTTCAATTTCTACTTTCTCTATTTAACATAAGAATATTTTCTCTTGCATTGAGAGCAGTACAACATAGGAGCTCATGTTAGTTTCCTGTGGCTGCGATAACAGTTTTCAAAAATGAGGAGGCTTAAAACAGCAGAAATTTATTCTATAGTTCTGGAGACCAGAAGTTCAAATCAAGGTATAGGCAGGGCTGTGCTCCCTCTAGAGGCTCTCGGGAGAGTCCATTCCTTGTCCCACCAGCCTTCTGGTGGCTGCTGGCATTCCTTGGCCTGTGGCCTCATCTCTCCCATGCCTTTCGTGTGTGTATGTGTGTGTGTGTGTGTGTGCATGCGCGCGTGTGTGTATGTATGTGTGTGTAATCTTTGTCTCTCATGAGGACACTGGTGATGGCCTCCAGGGTCCACCCAGATAATGGAGGCTATCTCTTTATTTTCAGATTCTTATCTTTTTTAAATGTTTAGTTTTGAGAGAGAGAGAGGGAGAGGGAGAGAGAGAGCATGCGTGCATGAGCAGGGGAGGGGCAGGGAGAGAGGGGGACAGAATGGGCTCTGTGCTGACAGCAGAGCCTGATGCGGGGCTCAAACTCACGAACTGAGATCATGACCTGAGCCAAAGTCAGACAGTTAACCAACTGAGCCACCCAGGCACCCCAAGATTCTTATCTTAATCCTATCTGCAGAGACCCCCTTTCTTTCTCTCTGTTTTTAAAAAGTTTATTCATTTTTGAGAGACAGAGGCAGAGTGTAAGTGGAGGAGGGCCAGAGAGCGAGGGAGACACAGAATCTGAAGCAGGTTCCAGACCCTGAGCTATCAGCACAGAGCCTGACGTGGGTCTCGAACTCATGAACCGTGAAATCAAGTCCTGAGCCAAAGTCGGACGCTTAACCAACTGAGCCACCCAGGTGCCCCAGAGACCCTTTTCTCTTGGAACATGTACAGGTTCCAAGGTTGGATCATGATGTCTTTGGGGCCAGTTTTTAGCCTACCACAGGGTTTAAGAGCATGGACTCTGGAGCCAGACTGGGTGGGTTCAAGCTCCAGTGCTGTCTCTTCCTAGCAGGATGTCCGTGGGCAGGTGTCTTAACTCTTGGTGTCTCCACTTTTTGCTCTATAAAGTGGGAATAATAAACTTAGGGTAGTGGCTGGCCCATGTAAGGATTAGCTGTTATTCATGTAATTGTTATTTTCATTAAAAATTCTTTGTAAAATGTCATTTTAATGTCTGCATAAATCTTTATTTATGAATATACCATAATTTAGCTAATCATTTCCTTTTGTTGGCTGTTAAGTTTATTTCCAGGTTTTTGTTTTTTTTTTTTTATCAGTGTATAACACTGCCAGAGATACCTTTGAACATTAAGTTTGTCCTCACTTCTGATTCATTCCCTAATGTAGAGTTCTGAAAATGGAATTCTAATGTCAAAGGGTATGTACTGTTTAAGCTGCTTAATAAGAATTTCCATATTGCTTTCCAGAAAGATTGTGCCTATTATACTCCTACCAGTAGTTGAATGATGAGAGTGCCCATTTTACTGTGGCCGTACCTGCATTGAGTGTTATCATTTTGAACATTTTCAGGTATTTTTGACATCATCTGCCCTTTACAGCTGAAATGTAACGTAGCAAAGGGACTCAACAGAGTGGTTCCTTTAGCAAGGAGTATTCTTGCAAGGAAAGAAAACTTCTAATGAAAAACGATGCTCTTGCTGTGTCAAGCCTCCAAGTGCTTTCTCCATTTGGTTATGAAGCGTGACTGTTTTCCTGAGTGCTTTCAGGGTTACAGGGAGGAGTGTTGGGGAGAGGATATGTTAGTGGCAGGACAGTTCTCAGTACACAAGGAGTTGAGCAAAACAGTTTCATTTCTGCTCTCAAGCTTGGACATTGAAAACTCTGAAAACACTTGAACAGAACACCGATCGATTTAATTACTTTACAACTAAAGCTGCTTGAAGGACAGGAGGCTGGGGTAAGGAAGGGCCAGTTCCTCCGCTGCCTGTCAGAGAAGGTGGGAGACCAGCTTGGGAAGGGCTGAGAGAAAGTCTGTACCTGTTCTTGGCACCTCTGCCTCCTGTTGTTCTCCTTCCCTTTCCTGGGGGCTGCTCATTGCAGTCTGATCTTGTCCAACCCAGGCCTCCTGACTATAGAGGAAGAGCATGGGTCCTAGCTGAGTGAAAGATGGGGTGGGGTCTTCTTTCCCCCCGTGGTGATCTGATATGAACATTCAGTGCATACCAGCCACAGCTGGTCGCACACAAATCCGGCGATGTCCATCCCGGTTATCAGGGGCTAAGTGGTAGCCCCAAAGATGTGTCCAGATCATGTTACCTTACTTAGAAAAAGGGTCTTTGTAGAGGTGACTGAGAGAAGGATTTGGAAGTGAGACCATTTTGGATTATCCAGGTGGGCCTTAAGTGCCACCACAAGTGTGCTTCTAAGAGACAGGAGGGGGGAGATTTCACACACACACAAGGCAGTGATGCAGAGGAGAGGTGCGGCCACAAGCCGAGGAATGCCGATAGCCACCAGCAGAAGCTGGGAAAGGCAGGGGGCATAGACCCTCCCCTCGAGCCTCTGGAGGGATTGTGGCCCTTGCCTACACTTTGATTTCAGGCCCCTGGACCTGCGGACCGTGAGAGAATGGACTTTTGTTGTTTCGGGCCATGCGGTTAGCGAGAATTGTTGCGGCAGCTACAGGAAACTCCTACCCCGGTCTCTGCTGCTTCAGCAAGACGGCTCCGCTGGTCACGTGCTTGGCTGTGCGGCAGTACCGTATGCTGTCACGGCTTCTCGGCTTCTCTGATTTCCGTGCTCACCTTGTCGTGAACCAGCAGCGAAGGGTTGGTGGATGACCGCCTTTGAGTGGCAGTGGGGTCTAGTCTCCCTCCCTTGTTTCATGGCCGAGGAAACGGATGCCCAGGGAGGAAGTGGTGGGACTGAGATGAGATAGAGCACAGGTGCTCTGCTGCTCGGAATGGAGAGACGGCTGTGGTAGCCGCCTCCTGGGGGCCAGGCCTGGGCTGAGCAGCCTGTGGTGACAGTCAGCTGGTGTCCCTGTTCCTGCTCAGTGAAAGCCCACTCTCGGTGAGCCCCTGGAGCGCTGAGCTGCTTAGAAGGCTCAGAGTTCAGGGGAATCTTGTGAAGACTTTGCTGCCGTTAGCCAACAGCAGCAGACAAAGGATCCTGTCAAGGGCAAGGGTCACGGCTTGCCGCTGACTTAATTTCTAGCCGACTGCTTCAGTCTCTGTGGTTTGGGTCATATTTTCCCTACACAGCCCAATTTTAAACTTTCTACATTTTCTGAGTGGTAATTATGTCTTAGAGAAAGAATATGGGCTTAGACTACAGTCATCTTGACTTATGCTGCTTGAATAAAGTCCATCCAACTCAACTCAGCATTTAGGGCCCCTGAAGAACCTTCCCCTTTCCATTTCTGCCTCTCAGCCTTCCCTTTCCCACCCCTTTATCTCTGAGCTTCGCCAAGATCATCGCTTCCTGGCAGATGGGGTAGAAGAGGTTAGATTTAGAAAACCCTCCAGTGGGTGAATTCATGGTTGACCAGTTCAAGAACCAATGGAAGAAATATGGCAAGGGGATAGTAGGCATGCATCTTTGAATCTTTTGGGGGGGGGAGTTTACATTTACTAAAATAGACTATGAAAGCAGCACCAACAGCCTGTATCAGTCACTAGTATGTGAGTTAAGTCATCTGGTCTACCACCCAGCCCAGCTGAGCCACCAGACGACTGTAGCTACATGTGTAAACTAGGCAAGACCAGAGAAAAACTACTTGGCTGAGCCCAGCACTAATTGTTGACCTACCAAACCGTGAATAAATAAAATGTTTATTGTTTTAGACCAAACAAAAACAAAAACAAACCCCACAGTAAATCAGCTTTCAAATTATTACATTTCTTATAGTTACTCAATTATTCCTTGTTTGCTATAGGTACTTTTCAGAGTCTCCTACCTTTTTATTTTCAATGAAATTCTTACTTGCTTTGCATTGTTTTGGGTAATGCCCATATTAAGAGCCCTTTTTCCCAGTGTCTGGGCTGCCATCTTAATGTTTAATACAGCTGGGATTTTATGAATTATCTGTTGGATCTTCTCGCTGGGGTCTCACACATCCCTCTCATCCTTCCCTCTCAGCTATTATGGGACAGTAGTTAAGAGTTACTTTCTCCCATCTTCTTTTCTTTTTCCCAAGACTGTGTTCCAGAAGCCTCTATTTCTTCACCCTCTGCTTATGTTCTTTTTCTGGTCCCAAACCTGGATCCCTTATTCTTAAGTCATTGATTCTTGGTTGCAAGGAACAGAAATGCTCTCAGGCCAGCTGACCTCAGTAGAGGGTTTGTGTAGGAATCTCAGGAATGCGGGGAGCAAAGTGTGACCAGCCTGCTGGGAACCGGAGCGGGGAGGGCGCTTGATCCAGAGGCTGCACAGTGCGCAGTCCTGCTCACCTCCTCTGTGTGTGTGTGTGTTTCCCTGGATAAGGACTCACCACTGCTCACCTAACTTTGCACATCGTCATCCTCAAATGAGGAGGGAGGAAGCAGTGTAGCTGACCCTGGCAAGTGTCCCTCCCCAAGCCAATCAGTTTGGGGAGGGGAGCCACTGGACCACCCTCTCAGCATGGACTGGGGGGAGTATCCAAAAAAGGGGTCAGTGGAGGAGTAGCTCCCCAAAACCTATTATACCTCTTACTCTGATTTCTCAACAGGAATAACCCAAGTCACCTTTACTGGAAATCAGCTTGCTGAAAGCCTTGAGACTGCAGTTCTTGGAGTTGAAGAAAAGGTAAACTGAGGGAAATTGGTACCTACTAAAGTTTTCTTATGAGGGAAGCCACTGTTTGAGGAGAGATTTCTGTACCCATCATTCCTCAGACATGCCCAGTCTTAGAAGTACCGTGTGCCCCGGTGCTCTCTGCCTGGTTCCTGTTGATCCCTGAAGGCCCTTATCAGGTACTGCTTCCCCAGAAGTCAGGCCCTTTTTTGTCCCCTCCTGGCTGATAGCGCTCCTCCTATTTTGGAACCCCCTATACTATCTCCTCACAGGCGTGTATCATAATAAGCTTTACATGATCACTGTGCCCCTCTCCTGACCCATCTTCTTCCGTGCCTCCGTCTCTTCCCTGCCACCGTCCTGGTATATCCACACCTGAGTATAGTTGTGGGTTTGCACGTTGGCCATCATGAGCTCCTGGAGGGGGCATCCGAGCTGTGCCTGGATCGCTCCATCAGCATTGATGGGCTGAGCAGAGTCTCAGCCTCCCCTCTAGACAGGCAGTTCCTGTACGGATGCATTCTGTACCTCTTCCACTCCATCCTTGTGGGGGCCTTTACTGTCGTTTGCAAATCGATTGTGTTCTTTGAGCGTTCATCACAAGTTGCTGTTCTCTAGATGTCCTTTCTTTTTGGGCTATCTGTGAAATGAAGCTAATAGCAAAGCTTCTGTGTCTGATTTTTTTTTTTTTTTATGGGCAAATATGGGCCCACTTAGGAGCAAGAATCCAGAAATTGAAAGGGAGGGGAGGTGTCCCCGCCTGTCTCCTGGATGGCGGACCCCCTCCTCCATCCATCTGTAAGATCTTCCGAGCTGCTCAGTCAATAGACTGTTGCATCTTCACCCACGTCCCTGCTCCGGACCTTTTACTTTAAGTGAATGAGTCAGCAGGTTCCTTTTCTTAAACTGTTTGCTGCACTGCTGGGTCTCCTCAAGAAATTTCTCATCGATCTTCCCAGTTTTATGGGTCACCATCCACTCCGCGTCCTCACCCTCCCCTCTCCTGCCTGCCAGTAACCAGCAGTGCTCTTACCTTCGCACACCCTCCTCTGCTACAGGGTGCTTCTGCGCACGTCACCAGGTGGTCTTCTCCCGCCAGGCCTGGGAAACAGGCAGGGGCAGACGGTGCCTTCTCACATTCAGGCAGGAGCAGGCTCAGAGCAGTTAGGTGTTTGCATGAGGTCATGTCGCCAGCAGGAATGGAGTTCAGCTCATCTCTCCCCTGCACCGCCTCCGTCCTTCCCCTGCAAAGCCCCCGATGCCCTTACAAAACCTGCGGCCCTGTCTCTTCCCCACCCCCAGGGCTCCTTCCCGAGAGAGGACCCTTGACCTTCTGTTAAGACATGCAGCCCGGCCTGGTGTGTCGCCTACCCCAGCCAGGCCACTTGCTTGAAAAAGTGGTTCTCTTCCTTCCAGGACCTTCCAGTCAGTCTTGGAAGTTTTATTTTTGTTTGGGCTTATTTAAAGGCAGGACACTTAATTAGTTTATGTTAATGCCGCACCGTCTTACTCTTATGAGTAAACGGAAGCACACTAACGGGTTTAATCTCGCTGTATCTAATGATGTTTTTCCCCCTTTCCCTTCTCCTTTAAACAGTTGCAAAGGCTTCTATTAATCACAGCGCCAGAGTGCAGCGCTTTGTTGCCATGTGGGATTGTTCAGTTCAATGTGGTTTTTTAAAAATGGCTCAAATTTTAATTAGAAGGCAGATTGTTAAATGACATTTTGAGTCGTCCTTCGATGGGGGACTTGGAAAACAGACCCATCACGATAGGAAACCAGGTTCTAGTCCAGAAGGAGGCATATTAACTTAAGAGCAGGATGTGATATCAGTGAGTCATTGTTTTCCTAAAACAGGCTGTCTTCTCTGGTCTTTTGTTAAGAGACCTTTCTCTGCATTTAATACCACGTTAGATTAGCATTGCCCAAGGAGACAGTGTAATGTGGCGCCCCCCCCAACCCCCCCAAACAGGGTGGTAGTCCCAGTGGTATTACGGGCAGGGCACAGGGCCAGGTACCTGCTGCTGAGACTCCGTGAAAACGTCAGTATCAAGAAATCAGCAAACCTATTAGGATGCCTGTGATTGAAGAAAATATTGGCCTATATATTTCACTTCCCTTTGTGGTATGATGCAAATATGATTGATCGTGTTACTATTAGAGTTACTGCTTTCCCGGCCCCAGGGCTGGTATCTGCATCACTACCGAGGGTCATCACGGAAGGGGCCTGCGTGGGCGAACTTGGACCTGTACGCTGCTCATGTGGTGCCCCGGCACAGCGGCAGGAGACCCAAGCACCCGGGAGGGTGGTGGAAGGGTCACCAGTGCGAAAGCCCCATGCGCCCGTCATTCCACAGGACTCCTCTGTGCTTTGTGGGACATTTTATACCTACTGCGGCAGCTAGGTAACTTGAATGTCTTGTGGGTGCTCCAGCTCATGGGGCCCGAATTTTATCTCTTGGTCTCTTTCTATCACAGCCCCTTTGCAAACCTCCCTTACCCCATCTCGTTAGGGTCCATGGCTGATAACTTGCTTTTTTCAAGCCGGAAATTCTACACTCATGTGTAGAATTTAAGAAACAAAACAAATGAGCAAAAGGAAAAGTGAGATAGAGGCAAAGCAAGAAACAGACTCTTAACTGTAGAGAACAAACTGATGGTTACCAGAGGGGAGATGGTGGGGAGACGAATTAAATAGAGGATGGAGATTAAGGAGTGCCCTGGGTGCTCTGGGGAGTCGTCTGTTGACACTCCCCTTTCTCTGCCTCCAGATTCCCAAGTCCTTGTGATGGCCCTAATGTAGATCTCGAATTCATCTGCCCTCCCTTGTCCACGCCCATGTCCAGTGACACCAGGGGGCCTTCACTGCAAAGGCCTCCGAATTGCTTGCCCAGCTCCCACTTTCCCTCCATTCTGCTCATCACTTTGGACCCAGAGTGGTCTTTAAGATGCTTGTCATGTCATGTCACTCCTTGCTCAAATCTGTCTGTGACCTCCTCCTGCTTGTGGATGGGCCACATGTGCCCAGCATGGCACACGGAGCAGATTGCATGGTCTGGGCCCCAGGCCTGGTGAGAGGTCTCACAGCATTGGCGGCATCACGTTCAAGTAGCTCGTGAGACACTTTAACCTTTCACTCCTGACTTGCTTGGTGGGCTGTGATGATTCTGGTTTTCCACGTGCAATAAAATAACTGCCAGGCTGGCAGAGGTGTGCTTGAGTGGCCGTCGTGTTCTGGGAAGCAGTACAGGGAGTGATTTGTTCCTCCAGACCGAGCATGTCAATTCGTAGAACACAAGGGTGGGCCACTATTTCATTTGGAACTTGCATAAGCAAATAACCAGCTGGAATTTTCATACCCCTGCCACTCTCCAAGTAGCCTCCCTTCCAGATATTTTGATGTAAAAACACGTGCCGCCTTTAGGTCCAGAAATAATGATTGAAACTTGGTTCTAGGTCAGTAGAAGAAACGATTGACATCCTACAGGGAAAAAAAGAAACTAAATATTAGTGCACAGCTTTCTGTTTTAAACACATTTCTCCTACCCTGAAGCCTACTTGTTTTCTTTACCTTAACCTGAACTTGAAATTTTTTTTTTTAATTTATTTGAGAAAGAGAGAGAGAGAGGAGAGAGCGTGCATGCGTGCATGAGCAGGGAGAGGGGCAGAGAGAGAGAGAAAGAGAAAGAGAATCTTAAGCAGGCTTCACATGGAGTCTGATATGGGGCCCGATGCCATGACCCTGGGATCATGACCTGAGTAGAAATCCAAAGCCAGCTGTTCAACCAACTGAGCCACCCAGGCGCCCCTCACCTCGAGCTTTTTAACCCTGTGCCCACAAACACACTTGAAAAGGGAAGTCCGTCTTACCTGAGTGCCACTCTCTGCTCTCAGGCCTTCTGTTCAAGGTAATTAATGGGAATCCTGAAATTCCAGCTTTAGCTCTGGGGCACTATGGCCTCAAATTCGGACAACTCTTCTGTGACCTTGAATTGGAAACTCTTAAAGACACCAGGTTGATCGTTGGGTCTGATGAGTTGCAAGCAGAGGTTGTAATAGGAATACCAGGCAAGGGGACCCCAATGCAGTGTGATGAGCACTAGGGTGCTGTGTTACCGGGTGTCGTCGGGGCACAGAGATGAGCCCTTATCCACCTGGGGCCTGAAGTGTCATGAAATACTTTTAAGAGCACATGACCCATGAGATGGGTCTAGAAGGAGGAGTCTGCAAAGCAGAAGAAGTGACTGGGAGAAAAGAGGTGGAAAGGGGCATTTCAGACAGCTGCATGGATGGAGGCCCGGAGGTCGGCTAGAGCGTGGCACACCCACAAAGGTGGCTGTACAGTGGTTGTGGCTGCTACAGGGAACAGCATGGGGGTACTGAACTGTGTGCTGGGGGCCCAATGCTGTGGTGGAACCCCCCCATCCCCTGTGGGAGTCTACACTGTGGGTTCCTGGATCAGATTTGTCTTTTGCAGTAGGGATTCTGTAAGCTTGGTCTCTACTTCCAGGGCTGCTTCTTAGTGGTGATGATCCAGTTCAAAAGGCCACACACAAGGCCTTTGATCAGGTCTTATAGGTATGGGCCTCAGAAAGTCTAAGTTTAAGGTATGTTGTAGGCGGTCTACCAGGAATCACAGATATTTTTGGAAGTTACTGAAATGTGATTGGTGTTAAGTTACAGCCCTCTGGAGTATATGAATGACTGTTTCCTGCCTCTTCGGGGTCCGGCTGCCTTCCTGTACTGGGAAGCGGTGTGTTTCAGGCTCCTGGGAAGCACAGACTCATAGGCCATTGGATTTTCTATAGATGTTGGAAATGGCACTGTCGCTGGGCAATATCAAAACTGTATTCAATTACTGATAATTTGTAATTGCTAGGAATCTAGATGTTTAATTATCCATTACTCTTAGCTTGGCTTTCTCAGTGTTCATTTAGCATGATTTGGTTGGTAGTTAACCTTGAAGTATATGGTAATGCATATGTATATCAGCGATGTTTTTTCACTTAAGAGTTTCCAACGACTAGACTTTAAAACACACGTGAGGTTCAGATGAGTCATCCATGCCCCTTTGCTACAGAAGATGTGTACGTCTCCTGCATTTGCTTGTGGATATGGGCAAGTTGTAGCATCCATTCCCTGCCACCACAGGCAGTGATTTTTAGAAGGATTTAGACATGTTTGTACTAATTAGGGCTCGGGCAAGCAGGAAGGGGAAGGCAGGGAAACCCAGGGTAGGAGGCTGTTGCAGAAATGCTCATGGGCAAAGACGAGAGCCTGATGCCCTGGTAGCGGGGATGGAGGGGGGTACATATGAGAGATGTTCAGGATAAGGGGCTGGGAGCGCTCAGGGAACAACTGATACAGGGCCTGGGGCCTGGAGAGGCATCCCGGAAAACCTCCGACTTCTGCTTTGGGCAACATTAGTAAGAAACAGGCATATACCATTCAGCAAACACTTACTGAACCCCTCATGGGGGAGGCAGACAAAGAATAATGAACTCTTTGAAAAGGCAGAACGAAAGAAGGGCCATTTTAGAGGCCTAAGAGTAGGCAAAAGGGTAACTAATATTGACTGAGGGGATCAGGAATGTTCTCTTTACAGTGAGAGTGTGTAGAGCTGGCCAAGGTGAAGAGACCTGGAGCTAGACATGTGTTATTTTGTCTCTATATTCAGAGGGACAGAAGTGTGACTGTTCAATGCGATATGGGGTTGAGCTCGGCACTCAGGGTCTAGAAGGCCAGGCCAATCCATGCTGCGTTTTATTGGCCCTGGGGACCACGGAAGGCTTTGTAGTTAGAGGACTAAGATCGGACCTTGGATTAAGTGAAGTCATTCTGTCTGGGGACCGAGGAATCAGAGGTGGGGACAGGAAGACGTGTGAGTAGAAGGTGGTGGAGACCTCACGATGGGAAGAATGCGCATCTGGCTGGCTTTGCCTCGACTAGTGGCAGCACACTGGTCTGCAGGGACCAGCACCTTGGGGTCAGCGGCACTTTGTGGAGCCTGCAGACTGGCAAAATCAGTCAACCTCATCTTCCAACTGATGGTTCTATGCCTTGGCCCAAACCATCCTCACTGACTGCTCAGTTTGGTAAGGCAGCCTAAGGGTCAGCCAGAAAAAAAAAAAAAAAAAAAAGTGGCATTTAAACTAAAGACCGAATATTTTTCCCTTTGTTAGTGACATACTCAACTCCAGCAGGCCAAGGTCATTGTCCAGCGGGTCAGTGTCCTTCTCCTACGCCCAAATCCACCCTCCTGGAGCCTGCAGACAGCACTGACATGCCACTGCGTAAATATTTGATAGCAGCTTAGTTTACGGTCTGCCTTTTGTAGAATATTTGAATTTGGGCAGCAATCAAGGCCTGGAGTGAAGCACAAATAATAGGCTTTGAGACACTCGCTGGTGGGTTTGTAGAGCCCTTTCTGGATTGATGTTCTCGCCCCTCTGCTCTTCCTCACGCTCCCTCCGTGGGGGTACCAGAGCCGCATGCTCCTGGGGGCCTGCTCCAGGCACACTTCCCACACGCCTTTCGGGGCGCTCCTGTCCTGGGCCTTTGCCCACCCCGGTCCCTTCCGGCCACCACCTCCCTTCCCCTAGTTGTGCTCAGGGCTTGCTGCACTTTTTCTTCAGGCCTCTGCTCTCTGCTCAGACGCAGTCCCTTGTCACCCTCTCTGTTAGAGCAGGTCCCCTACTGTCACCTCGCGCTGCTTTGTCTCCTTCACAGCACGTCACTCCTTGACATGCTACATCTTTGTCTCTTGTCCGACTCCCGCCCCCAGGGTGCGTGTGCTGTGGGAGCAGGGACTTCGTTTTGTTCCTTCCTCCATCCCCACTGCCAAGCCGGCACCGAGCTCGCGGAGGTCGCCCTGTACCTGGGGATCAGCGTCCTTGGGGGACCAGTCGCTTGGTCAGTCTGCACATTCCCAACACGGAATATTCCCAGCATGGAATGGGAGCCTGGCACGTGGTGGGTGCTCAGGATGCGTGTGAATTAACGAATTGGTGAGTGGGTGGCTGCGTGTGACCAGCAGGGCCCCCGCGCTCGGGTGCCCAGCAAGGGTTTGGTGGATAAGTAAACGAGTGGACTAGAGAGCTTGCCCACCTGCCTTTGAGGCCCACTCTTGACAGGGGGGAGACTCGTCACTTGACGTCCCAGACGGGCAGTCCTGGGTGCCAGCGGCTGCGGTTGCTGATTGTGCTTGAAAATTCAGTCAATACCTCACTCCTCAGTTTGTCTGCCATCAGCCAGGCTCTGTAATTAACTTGCTGTAATTTAGCCTAGAGATGAATTTTTCATTTTAAAGATGCCATAAACAACCAGCACTTATGATATCTTGGTTGTTAATGAAGTGCACGCCTAGCAGAACACGTGAACGGTGTTAGGGGCTGAGGAAGGAAGGGCCATCAGCCCACGCCTGGCCGTAGACGCGAGTGACGAGTGGAGGAGCCCTAGCAGGCCGTGCTTCTCTAGTCCCCGGGTGCTGCAGAGCACGGGGCATGCGGGCAGGGCCCCGGGGCCCTTGAGGGGTGCATTCTACCCAGAGATTTGGGGAACGTGCCATGTAAGGAATATTGAAACAAATGTGGATGTGTTGGAGAAGGATCACCATTGCTTAGTCGTGAATGGCAGGCCTCTGGAACCTGTCTGGATTTGACAGTGTCTCACCACTTACTTGTGTTGTGGCCCTGGGCCACCCCAGACCTCAGTTCTCGCCTCTCGGATGGGAGCCTGTGACGCAGTCGAGCCTGTCGCAAGGGTTCAGGGTCGGCATTTAGTGACCACCACCACAGGCTTTCCTCGCAGTGGCATGCACATCGTAAGGGCCAGCGTTACATACGATCGCTTGACATTTTTAGGTGAAAGACAGCACAAATGAAATTCTATTCTTACAGAAGCTCTGCCCCAGACCTGGCCTCTAGGGGTGAGTGTTCATTCACGTCTGCCATATTTCAGATGGAAACATTAGCGAGGTACCGCCTTAAAAAAAAAAACCCAATGCACACCACTGACTGGGCTGCTCGTTGTCATGAATTTTCCCCTAAACTTGCCTCCATCTTGACACAGAGTTGAGCTGTCATTAACAAAGTGGTAAATTAGCGACGCTTACTTTTAGTGACTGCTGTCTTAAAGTACCTAATTGGACAGCAGGTGAAGTGAGGGAACCTGTGGTTTTGGATACAGAATTGCCAACTCAGGAGTCACTGCACTCTAACCATCTGCAGCTTTTCAGAGGCTGGGACAGACCTGACTTGTTGCTTGCGTTTCATCCCATAAGCAGCTGTTATCCATCAAGGTGAAGACCGTCAGCATGGAACCCTGGCCAGTCGCTTTCGTCTGATTTCTGAATCCCTTCCTATTCGTCTCTTGGTTTCCCCTAGCGATGGAGAGCTCCCTCCTCCAACCATAGACGTCTTCTGCCCTGCGTTCAGGTCTGTCTTCCAGAGCACAACTAAACCCGGCCCTTCTTCAGCATGCACCCTCGGTTCTTTGTGAAGCCGCAGACTTCTGGACCTAGTGTTCACACAACTTCATGAGGAAATGTGATTTTTAACCATTTTAGCAGCCCTCACTGCGGGGAGTTCTTCTCAATGCAGTGTTTATCGATCTGTCAACTGATTGTGAAATCTCCTAGTGGATTGCAGTGGGTATTTTTTTTTCCTGATGACAGAAAACAAAATAGAACATATCAGAGTGGTGGTTGTTCATAGTAAGCTTACATATTACCTTGTGAAACTTCAGTGTCAGTCTGTGTGGTGTGCCTTGTTAATTATATTGCTTTCTGGGCATCATAACCACTTCCGAAGCCATTTGTTTTCAACCTTCTTGCAGGAATTTCAAGTTGCTCCTTTTTCTGTTTCCTTGTCTTTTTTTGTCCTTCCTGTGGGTGGATTTGCTTCAGGTCAGCTCGCTTAAAACAAAGTTGCCAGTCACCGAGCATATCGAAGTCCTCATTAAAGCAGGATGGTGGGCCGTCCAGGTGGGTCATCCAGAGGTAAATAACAAGATCCATCAGAGGCCCTGCTTTGCGTCCTTCTTCTCCTTCAGTGAGGGGAGCTGATGGTTAAGCACCCCGAGAGCCCCGTAACTATAGGGCAGAGTCTGGCAAGCCATGGTTTCCTCAAGGCTGGACGAGGCAAGGAGCATGCCTAGGACCAGCCTGCATTCACATGGGCTGCTTGGCTTTCCTGGAGACAAGCAGAAGAGGGGTCATCTTGTCACACGTTGTCCTGACAAATGTGACTATAACTTCAGCTGAAAAGAGCAAGGGGACATGGCTCCAAAGATGGAGCAGAATTGAGGGTTTCCTGAGCTTGGTGTGTGTCCGGGGTGGGAGGTGGCAAGGAGGTAGGTGTGCTGTGGGAGGGGCTCCCCGACAGGCCACGGAAGCCCCTTGAGCAGTGGTGGCGTTCTGGGCGCCAGGGCCTATGACAGACATTTGCTGTTGTAACCACATGCAGCCCTCACATTGTCCTTGTGGACTGACAGGACCCCCCCTCTCCAAGTCCATCTAGCATCCTCCACCCCGGCCCCCCGCACCCGCACCTTCTCCGTTGGCACCACCTGACAGTCCTCACTCCAAGATCTGTGGCTGCGGGTGGACCACGTGCCGCTGCAGTCACGTGCTAGCCCTCTGCTGTACTTGTCCCCCTTGGGGACAACTGTTTCGTAGCTTCTCTCTCTTCAGGCTTCTGATGTCCCTCCATCTTCCTGCCTCCTGAGCTGAGGACCTTCTTCCCGGTTCACACACAGCCAGTGGGGGCCACGTGGGAACTTGCACGTACTCCCGGCACCACGTTGGTGGCCTGGAGCCTGCTCTGTCTCCCCCAGGGGTGCATCCATCACTTCTTTCTCCTTCCTTCTCCTGGTGCACTTCCCCCTGTAATACAAACATTCTGTAGCTGCCTTAACTACCTAACAAACAAGCAGAACAAAACTTTTGTCCTCATTGCCCGTAATTCTGACCTTCTTTTTATGATGATGATGAGGAGGAGGAGGAAGATGCTAGCTAACCTTCCATAGTACTTAGTAAGTACCCGGCATTATTCTCATCGGTTCATTGGGTACGATTTTCATCCCCATTTTTCAGATGAGAAATCTGAGGCACAGAAAGATTAAGCGCCTTGCCTGAGGTCACAGGGCTGGCAAATGCCAAAACTGGGATTTCCGCGCAGACCCTCAGCCCCAGGCCGTGTCCTGAGCAGAGTGGCCTCCTGGTGCTGGTGGTCTCCAGAGTCTCTGCCCCTTTTCTCTCTGGAACCAACTCCTGTCGCTGCCCCCTCCTCACCTCCCCACCAAACCCTACTCGGGACCGCATGAGAAGGTCGGCTCCTTTCTCAGAGCACTTTCCGCACTTGCCTCCCAGGACACCATACTCATCCTGCTCTTCATCCTTTCACATGTTGTCTGTTTTGCTGATTCCCCTTCTGCCCTCCCAGATCGAAGCATTACGTTGCACCAGGGCTCTGTCTGTCCCTGGCCCCTGGCCCTGTCTGCGCTCGCCCACCAGCCTCGCGGCCTTCAGCCCGGCAGCCCCAGGGTCTTGCGTCCAGCGCAGCTCTCGCCCTGGACCAGACTCCTGCGTCCCCCTGCCTGCTCGCTAGGATCTCAAACTTGATGCATCCCAGCTTCCCACGGCCCCACCCCACCTGCCCTGCGTCTTCCCCACATCCCCGAACGGACCCTCCGGTCCCTCCAGACCCCGTCCCCTCAGGCTTTAGTCTGTTTCTTTTTTCACACCCCAGTTCCAGTCTGCTGGTCAGTCACGCTGACCCTGTCTTCAGAGCGCACGCGGGACCTGACCGCTTTCCGCCACACCCGCCCCTCCCTGGGACCGTGCCCCCGCGTGTCACGTGACGAGTGCGCTGGCATCGTCCCCAGTCGCTTGCCTCAGCCCTGTCCCCCTGCAGCTAGTCGTGCAACAGTGCTCTTTTAAGTGCCTGCAGAGCCCCGGGTGGGGGGCAGCCTCCCCCTCCTCCTGGTCCCCTCTGGCCTCTCCTCTAAGTGCTCCCTCTGCCCTCCCCAGCGTGCTGGCTGCTGCACTGGCTTTCAGACGTGCTGGCGGTGGGCTGGGGGCTACCCTTGGGCCTTGGCACGTGTTCTGCCCTGCCTGGGAGCTCTTCCCAGGACTCTGCACAGGTCACTTTTTTCCTTCGAGTCTCTGGTCCAAAGTCGCTTTCTCCTGAAGCCTCCCTTGACTGAGTACTCTGAGTGTGCAGCCTCTTTGCCAGCCCCTCCCTTGTATTTTCTCCACAACACGTAGCAGCAACTGACACACATTCTCTTCATTGGTTCGTTGCCCGTCTCCCCGTGTCCTTGTAAACTACCTGAAGGCAGCGTTTTGCCTGTCTTGTTCATAGCTGTATGCCCGTTAGAGCCCCTCACATACAGTAGGTGCTCAAAAAATATTTGAATGATAGGTACTTTTATCCTTGAATAGTTGAAAGTCTGAGAGTTACTTGCCCAGGGCCACAGACCCTAAAAGTGTCAGGACAAGGATGGAAACCCATGACAAAACCTTAACTGCTCTGTGTCCTCCTTTTTCTTGTTAAATAAGGACAGTCATACGTAACAGTTACTGTGGCCATGAAGCTAAGGACAGTCATACGTAACAGTTACTGTGGCCATGAAGCTAAGGACAGTCATACGTAACAGTTACTGTGGCCTTGAAGCGGATAATGCGCAGGAAAGCACTTGTAAGCCCTGGTGTGCCAAAGGCCTGGTGCTTATCTCGCTCATTGAGAACCTTAGCTTTTCACGTCTGTTATTCAGCAACCCTCCCTAAGCCTGTTTTGTGTTCTTGGGCTTTTATTTAGGAGTAGCGGATACCGCCTCCAGCAAATTACCTGCTTCCTTCTTCCCTCTGCCCTTGGTGAGAGAACTCTGTGCCTGTGCATTCGTGTCCATTGGCTTCTGTCTGTCGGTAGCTCTGATCTCCCTTCCCCCCACCCCCAGACCCGTGTCCTGTCAGAGGCCGGGGGGACGGGTAGGGGGCGGCTGGAGCTGGGGTGCACGTGGCTGTCACTGCTCATGTCTGTGTTCCTGGGGGAGGTGCTTATGTTATCAGCAGGTGCTCAGCGGGTATCAGGAGTCCCGTCTTGCACAGCCCTCCTGGCAGCCTGCCCGCCCCCTGCCCCCATCCCTGCGGCAGACTGGAGTGAAGCGATCACAGGCCCATTATGGCTAAATACCAGGCACATAAAGCGAAGCAGGCGCACTTGATGAAGCACAGAGCTGCCGCTCTCGAGCTCGCAATTTAGGTTTCCCTGACCCCAGGGCAGCTTCCCCAGGTCTCCTAGCATGGAGCATGGAGCAGTTCAGCCCTCCTGATGCTTCCTGTTAGGATAAAGCCACGAGGAAGGGTGGCAGGCATCCCCCGACATATACCCTCCTTACGTGTTGTTCACTCGTTTGCATGCCTGGTTTCCAAGTAGGAGAAAAACGCAGCCATTTTCTCAGTGAGCACCTTAAACTGCCTCTCCCGAGGACAGGAGAGCTGCGGCACTTTGGAGCAGGCGACCAGCATGGAAAGTAGCCGGGCGGTCTTCCCTGGGGAGCCACCGCCTAGGCCTGGCTTCCGTTCTCGCATTGATTGTGTGGGGGTGTGCGGGTGGGTGCCACTGACGCAGTTCACAACTGCTTAACGCTGTCACCAGGCCAGGCCAGACCGTGCTGTTCTTGGCTGGCGCCTCTCGGACGGCCGGTGACATCAGGTGAGAACGGACAGCAGTGAGATCAGGCGACATCAAAGCAGCCGGGCCCATAGTTAACACTCAGGCAGGATATGCTGCCCCCGCGAAGGCAGGTCCGCCGCCCAGCCCGGGCGCGTGTGCCGGGATGCTTCTCACTAGTGGGGACACGCTGCCAGTGGGACGAGCCCAGGACAGCCTGTGCTCCCTCTCAGTCACCCTCCCTGAGTCCGCGGCCTGCACAGCTGATGGGCTGGAACCAGGCATGGACTTTTGATACTGCAGCCCTTCCCTCCATGTGTTTCTAGGGGATGCCGGCCACTCGGAGGCAGCTGCGGCGGTGGGGAAGAGCATGGTTTCGGAGCCGGAGAGCACTAGGTGAACCCCAGCTTCACTGCTGACTGACCTCCTGGGGCCTTCTCTGAGCCTCAGTTCCCTGGTCTGCAAAATGGGATGAAAGCCAAAGTGAGGGTTGTGTGTCTGTAGATGACTTTCATGTGGTAGCCCTACAGATGGCCTTTGGGGCTTTGGGATCAGGTTTGATTTCAAATCCTCTTTCTGTTCATTCATTAAATATTTAATGAGTGCTTGTTGTGGATTTTACACTGGAGTTGAGGCTTTGCTGGCTCCCTAATAGCATTTGATCTTGGACGAGTCACCACACTTTTCTGACGCTCTGTTTCTTCACATAAAATGAGGGTGGAAAATACCCATCTTGCAAGACTGTGTTGAGAATGAAGTGAGCATTGAGAAGTGGCAGCTAGCTCCTTTGTCATTGTCCGTTAGAACTTCTACTGCACCGTAGAATTTTCTACTGTACCTCTGTGGTTAGTCCTTAAGAGGACCTGCTTGTTAGACTATTCTAGCTTAGATATTTAATCTGGGGGTGTTTGCTGAGCACCTGTTATGTGAGAGGTACCATGCCAACCCGGGGGAATATTATTCCTCCCCCACAGGAGTGCACAGCCCGCTGGGCACATCAGAGCCCCAGCTGGCTACGAGCCACTGGTAAGTGCTGCGGGAGGGGCACACGCCGAGTGCTGGGGAGGGGGCTGACCAAGGGTGAGAGAGACGGCAGCAGGCAAGGGATGGGTGCGAGGGAAGGGGGCCTCTGGCAGAGGCGCCGCCTTGGCCCGGGCGCGGAGGTAGGAGTGTGCGGGGTGGGAGTGTGGGTGCCGTGGTGGCTGTGGCTCACGCCAGGCGTGGCAAGGCTGGGGAGGTGTGTTAGGGCCGGCTTGTGAAGTGTCAGAGTCCTCGGCGTTGGGCGTGGAGGCTAAGACGTGGGAAGCTGTAAGAGGGCCGAGGGAGGTGCGCCCTCCTGCGTGGGGCAAGCATGGCACTGTCCAGTACAGGTGCACTGTGAGCCTGTCATGGACCTGAAATTTGTCTAGTAGCCACACCCAAACAGTAAGCACAAAACAGGTGAAATTAATAATATTATTATCTTTGAAAAGTTTTTTTAAGTTTACTTTTGAGAGGTAGAGAAAGCATGAGCACGAGGGGGGTAGGGGCAGAGAGAGAGGGAGAGAGAATGAGCATGAGTGGGGGAGGGCCAGAGAGAGAGGGGGAGAGAGAATCCCAAGCCAGCTCTGAGCTGTCTGCACAGAGCCCAATGCTGGGCTCAAACTCATGAACTGTGATCATGACCTGAGCCAATATCAAGAGTCGGATGCTTAGCCAACTGGACCACCCAGGTGTGCCCCAATAATATTATCATCTCAACACGAATATTCTTTCAACATGAATGAGGATTCATTATCAAAATATTATATTTTGATATATTATCAAAGTATCATGTCAACGTGAATCAGTGTAAAAATTTAAGTGACACGTTTCACGTTATTATTATTATTATTTTTTTTTTGGTACTAATTTTTCAAAATCTGGTGTATATTTTATACCTCAGCACAGCTCAGTTTGGACCACAACCACATTTTCAAATACCAGAGCCACGTGTGGCTAGTGGCTGCCACATTGAGCGTCAAGGGCTTAGTGGTTCTGGAATATGGGAGGCAGCCATGGTCTGTGTAATCCTGAATCTTCCCTCAGCCTGAACTCACCTTCTCCCATCAAACCTTTGGGGAACCCTGCCCACCACCAGATTGGCGACTCTGGTCGTTAGCAGCAGCCAAAAGAGAAAAACCTGGGGGATTCCATCCCCCGCAGGTTATACAGCACAAAACCAAAGCCCACAAGCATGAGAATCCCCTGGCTTCCTCCCTTTGCGTGCGTGTCCCCTGGACAGACCTCCCTGGAGAGCAAGTCACCATGTGCCATTTATGGAGTGGCTGGCATGGGCTGTTAATGTCGGGGATTCGGATGACACATCCTCCCTAATTATTTCAGCCCCTCTCTGAAGCGGCTGTTCTTATCCCATGTGACAGGAGGGAAGTCAGGGCATGAGAGAGAAGTCCCTCGCCCAGGGTTGTGTGACTGGAAACGACAGAGCTGAGGCTCAAACCTGGCTTCACACCCCGGTTTACCTGTGCTGCTGCTGTCGCGCTAATAGACTTTAACACTGTCTGCACATTATGAGCTCCAAACTGAAGAAACTACGCATTAAGAATTTAATCAGCATGTACACACATAAGTGTGTGTGTATGTGTGTGTGTGTGTGTGTGTGTGTGTCTGTATGTGGCTATAATCAGAGAAAAATCATAAACTTGAAATGATTCAGTATAAAAGGATGTGCTTCCACCCTTCCTCTCCACTCCCTGCCTCCTGCCCCCACACACTGGGGCCCAGGTGGCATTGCTGCGGCGCCGACCAGTTGCCATGGACTGGCACTGGTGGGGGAGGGGGCAGAGCAGGCGGAGTTTCATTGGATTCAGATGGAACTCAAGTCTTTGTGAAGTCTTATGTTTCCCTGGTTGGGGGAGTTCGAGGCAGTGGGGGCACCAGGTGGCAGTCACAGTCATGAAGCTGGAACTCAGCGAGTGGCTTCTCTTTCCTGCCTGGGCTGCTTGCTGGGAAGAATCCAGACTGCAGGGCGTGAACTTGATCTTCAGTTTCTTCTCTGTGGGGGGCTGGTAAGCGATGAAGGGGCCCCAAAGTGAGGAGCGGGTCAGGAAGGTAGGTGGGGTGGGCGCAGGCAGGTGGTGACTTATTCGGGCTTTGCCGTCCGACAGATGTGGGATTGACCTTTAAGTCTGCCACTCCCTAATTTGGGGACCAAGGCAGGGTTTTGGACTCCTCACTGGTGAAACTGGATGAGTGATCCTTGTAGCCAGGGCTCTTTTCACTGGAAGACAGAGGTCCAGGGGAGCTCAAGGTGAGAGGTGTCCACCATGAGACACAGAAACACGTCAGTGTGCTGTGAGGACCACAGCCTGGTAGAGCTGGGAAGACAGGAGTGTGGTTCCCTCTGCCCCATCCCTTCTCTCCGACCCGGCTCTTTCTCTCTCGTCTTCTGCACATGGCATCAGATGGTTCCCTAGGTGGCTACCTGTAATGTCCCTTGATGTTTCTTACTGTGGATTTCCCAGGAGGGTCACAAGGCAGGCCACACACGTCAGAGGTCCTGGCTGAGTGTGCACGAGCCAGCCGTGGCCCAGCAGGCCGCCTGGTCCACTGAGGCCAGTGCACGTGGTGAGGTGGTCTGATGGCCCACAAGGAGGCGGGGCCTGGATATTAAGCATCTATGAACTTCAGCCATAAGGGCTGATGTTTCCCGGCTGAGTTTGCTTTCGTACCCTCCAGCGTGGTTATTTCCTGCCTGCTGTATCCTCAAGCCTGCCTCCCACCACCCCAGACTTGAAGCTGAGCCCTCGCCTGTTCCATTAAGAAAGCACGAGCCTCTCATTCCTAGTCATAGTACAGACCTGCCTCCTCCGTCCCTGTCTCCTCTGCCTCCTGGTGCATTTGTGTGCCTTCGCTTCTCTCAGAGGCAAGGCGGGCCTCATGCGCCCTCTTTTCAGCACCAGGGCTTGCCCCCCATTCTGCTGGGCGCCCCCCGTTCTGCTGGACTCCCCAGACCTCCTCCGGTTTCCCTCCCGGCTGCACACGCTCTTCCAGCAGGACCTCAGGCCACTTGTCTGTGCAAGTGCTGGTCAGAGTGCTGGTATGTGAGCCATTTATCACCAGTCGTCACCGGATTCGAGACTTTGCGCCAGCATGTAAGTCAGCTGTGACACGCCTAATTTAGTTCAGCTTTTTTTTTTCATGGCAAAACTTTATCAATGAAGGAAGCAGCATGTTCATCTGCATTCTGGCACAAGCTTCTCCCTTCTCAGCCAAGTTTGTGGGTGACACTTTTAATACCCCCTCCTCTGCACCCTCCCTTGAGCATCACCCAAGTCGCTCATGTCACATCTTCATGTTGCCAAAGGCCTGTAGATGCTCCTTGATCTTCACCTTGGCTCTCAGTAGTGTTCTGAAGCAGTACCTTTCTTGATTCTCTTGGTCCCCAGGACTTTATATTGTTTCTCCCCTTCATTGGCCTCTTCGCCCCACGCCTCTTTGCTTGCTCCACCCCTGCCTGTCCTCCATCAGGTGGGAGGACCCTGCCAGGCCAGGGCCTTTTCTCTGTCCACCTTGCCTTTAGTGAGCTCACCTTGTCTAATAGCAGATGACTTCCAAATATAGATCGGCGGCCCAGCCCGAGCTCCTGACTCATTGCTCCAGCCGCCTCCTTGCTATTTCCATGGCGATGTCCAATAGGCATCCTCACCCGTGGATAGAGATGAACAGAACACTTCCTGGTCTTTCTCAAACCCACCCCTTCCCCCGCCCCTTCTCCCTCCACTCATGAGGCAGGACCACTCTCCGACCAGTTGCTTGAGCTCCAAACTGTAGGTTCACCGGTGATGCCCCCCCTTTCCCTCATAGGCCACATCTAATCTGTAAGTAGGGCCTGTCACTTGTGCCCCCAGAGTGCGGCCTGACTCTGTCCTCCCTGTTACCACTGCCTCTCCCAGTGTGAGCGCCCCCACCCCGCTGGCCTGCTCCGGAGCCTCCCTTGCTCTCCACGCACCAGCCAGAGGGAGCTGTTTTGGTTTTGTTTTTTTTTGTTTTTTTTTTTTTAATAGTTTATTGTCAAGTTGGTTTCCGTGTACCACCCAGTGCTCATCCCCACAAGTGCCCTCCTCCATGCCCATCTCCCCCCTTTCCCTCCCCCCATCTGCCCTCAGTTTGTTCTCGGCATTCAAGTCTCTCCTGGTTTGCCTCCCTCCCTCTCCCCCACTATTTTTCCCCTTCTCCTCCCTGGTCCTTCGTTAAGCTCAGAGGGACCCTTTTAAAGCCCGTGCCTCCCAGTGCGAAGCCCTCAGGGCCTCATGCCACTCACACGTGGTGCCTCTGCCGCCCTCTCCAGGTCCGCCTGCCTCTCTCCTCCCGCCTGGTTCCTTCCCCGCCTGCTGTGCTTGCCCGCTTCTGTCCTGGCTGATCCCCTTCCCTTTCCTCTGGGGTCATCTCAGAGACGGTTTCCGTGACTCTTGGGCCCCAGCGAGAGTATGGGGCTGTGGCCAGAGGTCCGCAGCCTGGGTGAGTGAGAGCAGGGAGGCCGCCCGCTGTGGCCTCCCGAGGAGCCCAGGATTTGGGCCAGCCTGCTTGTCCTTTAAATCCTGACGTCTGCAGACCTGCGCTGTCCCCAGCAACTCGGGGCTTTTTCCTAAGCTCCCAGGAACTTCTGGATGGCGGAGCTGGTCTGCAAGGACGCTGGTGCCTTTGAAATGCTAATGTGGGAGGGTGGCCAACCGCAGCTAAGGAGAATCAGGGCCCATGCCCTCGGGCAGAGCAGCAGCCACAGCAGCCTGGGACCTTGTTAACCTGGGGCTTCTGGGGCTGCCTGCCTGCGACCGGCCAGTGACGGGCCCTGTGAGCGGCACCAGCGGGTCCTCCGTGTTGCATAGGCCCCACAGGCCATTAGCTCCCCCTGGGGAGTATCTGTAAATCCGAGTGCTGCTAATGGCTTGTCTCTTTCTAAACCATCTGGGAGGGGGGGGCGTCAGGGAGAGGATGGACCCCGGTTCCTAGCTGATGAGTGGTGCCGTCCATGGCTCTGCCAGAAACCACTGATGCTGCTGCTTACGAACTGGGTGACCAGTGGCGGGAGACCTCCCCTCTTGCTCCTTGGTGTCCTCATCTCTGAAGTGGGGCCGCTAAGCCTGTTCCATCCTGTGCGTTCCAACATCAGACTGCTGTGATGCACTAATGCAGCGAGCGCCCTCTCTGTGCCACGCGCTGCGTTCCAGATTCTTGTTCTCGCCACAGTCCTGCGAAGGGCATACCACCATCAGTAGCACCTCCTGGGTGGTAGCTGGGGCTCCGAGAAGCACAGGGAAGCCACCCAGGATCCAGGCAGGTAAGGCAGGTGAGTCGTGGGGAGAGGAAGCCGGCTCCACCTGGCTCAGCAGACTGTCCTGCCTCCCTGTGGCGGGGTGCGTTTTCGTCGAGGTCAGCCTTTGCGAGGGAAGTTGTTCTCATTGTTCAGATGACAGCAGGGAGGCCCAAGAGGCTGAGTGCCGTGCCCACAGCCATGCAGCCAGTGAGTGGTACGTGCTGGGTTGGAGGCCAGCTGTGTCTGAGCGTCCTGTGAAAGATTTGAGAAGGAAAACTGGTAATGCCAGGGATTCCTACACCTGTCAGGTGTTGAGTATGTTTAAAATCCTAGTGGAAATTGTACATTGGCCAAAACAGGGCTGCCCTGAACTTCAGTATTTGCTTTTGGTTGGCCTTATGCCATCCCAGTGTATTAAAATTCGTCACCTTGTACCATAAGAAACTCTGCCTGATGTGGGTCCTAGAGAAATGAGATGAGAGGTCCATATGAGATGAGAGGAGTGGTGAGAGATATCAGGGTCCCTCTACCAGCAGTTGGGTCTCAGGTAGGATGTCTTCTGTCTCAGAATCCACGTTCCGTATTCTGCCACTTAGCGTGGTGACTTAGGTATAAATGCTGTCTTCCTTGTCAGCATGGCGACAGGCCACCCACCACCCTGGGACAAAACCACACACACAAGATCGTGTTACAAGGACTATTGGCGTGTGCTGCCCTTCTGCCTCTGAGAGCGCCGAACCCCATGCTAGTCCCAGGGTACTGCGATGGCCAGATGTCTTGTTTGGTCCAATATGCAACCTCCACTTGCTTTCCGTGTTTAAAAAACACCCCACCTACTGTGGAGACTCCAGGGCTGGCCCGTGGGCGTATTGGGCCTTGGCGTGGCTAGTCTGACACACACAGGAGCTGGTGGTACAGAAAAGCCAGGCGCCCGGCCGTTCGTCCTGGACAGTGACAGCAGCCACACCTAGTTTCCAAGGACAGTGGCG
Organism: Proteles cristata cristata; assembly: GCA_017311185.1. NCBI lineage: Eukaryota > Metazoa > Chordata > Mammalia > Carnivora > Hyaenidae > Proteles > Proteles cristata. Next base: position 202,867 of record JAESUZ010004739.1, read on the forward strand.
GTGGCCTCCCGTGCCAGGGGCAGTGCCCAGGTGGTGCTGCGGTATGAGCTGGGCTCTGGTTACGGCCGCCCGGCTCCCGTGTGCTGCGCGTTTCCTGAGCCTGGTTCTTCGGCTTTTCTGGGGATCCTGAGAAGGGCCCGAGGTCTCCGAGCAAACTCCCTCTCCGTCCCAGTCAGCCAGAGGACTGCTGCTGCTGCTTAAAGCTAGGAATCGCACTTCTGTGGAGCTCTTGCTCTAAAGTTGTCCACGGGTGTCATTCGTTCCTAGGCCCCTGACAGCACTGCTTTCCCACCTGAGACCCTCTTCGGGGCACAGAATCCGCAAGAATCCAAGTGGGCGGCGGGACCGCAGGCTCAGCCTGGCTCCATTGTCCGCCTGACGCAGACACCACCCTGCCCGCAGCCCGTGGTGCGCCCCTCGACTGAGGGTGCCGCGAGGGTGGGACTGACTTCCTCACCTCTTCCTCAGCTCCTCCAGCAGTGCCCGGCACATAGTAGGTGCTCAGGAAGGTCTGGGCAGATGAGTGAACCAGTGTACAGATGGAGAAGTCCGTGCCACTGGGCTGTCTGTAGGCTGACCAGGCCAGCGATCAGGCTCGGGGCTTGGGCAGGATGGAGACGTGCCTGGAGTCCGCCGGCCGCCCCACAGTAACGATCAGCTGGGGAGGTCGTGACAGACCAGTGAGGAAAGTAGGCGGGGAGAAATGTGCCTCTCTCATCCCAGTGGAGACAGTGTACCTTCCAGCATCTTCCCACGTGCACCAAGGCCATGTGTGAGCCTGCCGGAGACTCGTTCATGGTATGCCGCCGGGCCAGGAGCCCCGGGGTCCATCCAGTTCGCCCTCACCCCCGCTACTCAGAGCAGTGACCTCTGTCGTGTGACCTTTGTTGTTCCTAACCCTTCATCTTCAAATTGCAGGTGTGTTTCCTAGGTTAGCATTTGCCTTGCAGCGTATCATTTCATTTCCTTTTCACTCCATTCGGTTTTAATCACAGTTCTCCCCACAGGAGGTGTGGGCCTTGACCAGCAGAGCGTGGCCCTTCCTTCAAAGCCCTCTCCGGACACCCTCCTAGCCTCTCCTGGGAAAGATGCGGCAGCTCAAAGGCAAGCCCAAGAAGGAGACGTCCAAGGACAAGAAGGAGCGGAAGCAGGCCATGCAGGAAGCCCGGCAGCAGATCACCACGGTGGTGCTGCCCACGCTGGCCGTGGTCGTGCTCCTGATTGTGGTGTTCGTGTACGTGGCCACGCGCCCCACCGTCACCGAGTGAGCGCTGTGGGCGGCTCCCCAAGCAGGGAGTGGAGGCCTGGGAGGGGGAAAGCAGACAAAACATGGCTTTCGTGTTCAGAGATTTTCCTGATGCTGAGCTCTGAGCAGGAGCACCCTGTCTTCTCTGGTCTTCGACTTGATTAAAGTTTCTCCAATTTCCCTGGGAGGGAATAGGGAACATTTTATCAGTGAACGTGCCATACACCTTATGGTCCACTTCATGTGCCTTTCAGACTTCAAAGTGGGGTGTGTGTGTGTGTGTGTGTGTGTGTGTGTGCGCGTGTGTGCGTGTTTCTCTCCTAAAATTGATAATGTAGCCCACCTGGTGAGAGGAGGAATCTCTGGGTCATGAATCAGTTGGAGTCACTGCTTGCCCACCCCCATTGTTTTGAACATGACTTTTCCTACACGTGTTCACAATTTCCAAAGGGATTGTACTTCTTCTCTGTGCTTAATGTGATTTGAGATATGTCGACTCAAAAGTGAAATATTTATTTTTTTGAATAAAGGAGATAATAGCCTTAAACTGGGTGTTTATCTTGCTTTGCCAGGAGAGGCGGCCTTGCTCTCGGGGAGGTGCAGGGAGGTGCTGTGCGCGTGATTCTCCACTCCACTCGCCCCCCCCGCCCCGCCGGCTGCTCTACCTCCCCTTCAGTCCCAGCTCGAATCACTTCCAGTAGCATTTGTGGTTTTTGACTGCCTTGGTTTAAGGTTGGGAGAATCTTGAGAGGCACAGAAGGGGTGCATTCATTGGTCTGTTTTAGCAAAGAGTTCTAATTGGAATATGACCACAGGTGCTTTTTACACAAGTTAGGACGGCAACCCGAAAGTTGTCCTGGAGGTAAACGTCAGACTTGGTTCTGTTCCTGCTGAAAGGATGCAAATTGTTTTGCAGTCCAGCTGAGTTTCTGATGCACACTGACCCTGCTAGAAGGTTCTGCACTGTATTCTAAGGGCACTGTTAACCCAGCTCTGGTTCCTGAGGGAGTGACCCCTTTTTGGAAGTCAGATTCATGATGACTGTTCCAAGGGTATCCATCCTCCTGTTATTGCTGATTACAGAGAGATTTGTGGGGAGAGAAGTGTTTTTCTAATCACCGAGCCTGCATAACTTGCTCCCTGATGGCTCAGGCTGTTACGGGGGACTTGGGGCCTCTTGGAGCGAGTTCCTTGGGAAGAGGAAGCAGCTGTTGAAAGGAAGGACTCCAGCTGATGCCCTGCAATCCTGGTACTCAGAGCTGTGGGGCCGCCCTGTGAAAACTGGTCTCAGAGGGAGACGCCGTGCGGCCTTAGGCACACTCAAGTGCCCGTGGCCCTGGAAAGGGATGTACTAAAATATTTATTAAATGCAGAGGCTGCTAGCATAAAGTTTGTCTCAGGTTTCTATTTTTCTCTCCCTTGTTTCGTTCTCTTTTATGAGACTCAGTGCTTGGGTCTGGGACTGAAGGCCGCTGCCTCAGGGACCTGCTCACTCAGGGGCACAGCGAGAAGGAGGCATCTGTGCTCTTCACAGTAGCCACAGGGCCACTGAAATGCGGAGTGCCTCACCCTCCTGCCCCAAGAGTGCAGGGACAGCCTATCCAGTGCACTAGAAAGAGCCCGGGCTGCATGTCACAAGACTGCCTGGCTGTGTCTCGTCCCCAGCTACGCTAGGCACAGTGGAAGCCCCCTGAGCCTCAGTGTCCCCGTCTGTAAATAACTGGTCACGTCCCTTCTAGGGAAGTGGGCCGTCGAGGAGAAAACCAGGCTTACGGAGCAAATCCAAGTTTTTATGGAGGTTTTGTTGCCGGAATGCGCGAGTCCACTTCCTCATGTGAAAGTGGAAGTGACCTTGCTTCATAGCGTTGAGGGTAGGAATCAGGTGAAATAGTAAATTTGTAAAACTGTGTTTGGCTCCTGGGACATTGTGGTTACTCTGCACTTTCCATGGCTTAACTCATGCATTTTTCATATGGCCCTATGAGGTAGGGACTATTAGTACTTAGTTTTACAGATGAGTAAACTGAGGCAGGCCAAAAAACTTTCGTTTTTCTTACAACAAGTAAGCAGTGAAGGAGTTCAGGTTTGTTTTTATGCTTTTGTTATGGGAAATTTCAAACCTCTACAGAAATAGAATAATACGATGTATCTCATGTCGTCATTGACTAGTTTCAGCAAAGCCAGCACCGGGCTACTCCTGCTCGTCTGTCTCTGCAGCCCCCACACCCAGGGACCCTCATGTGCACACCCATGTTGGGTTGTTTTGCAGCATGAGATTAAGGCCCAGACCGTCTGGCCCCAGCGTCCGCATTCTTCATCATGAAGATCTGTTACCTCTTAGGAAACACTAATGTCCTTCTCCCTACTCTCCCAGTCTCAGGAAACCTTTTCCTACCCACGTATGTGTGAACGGCTCTTACTGCTAACAGTAGACACAAATGGCTTTTGATGCCATCTTTATTTTTTTTTAATTTTTTTTTTTTTTTTACAAATAGTTTATTGTCAAATTAGTTTTCACATAACACCCAGTGCTCATCCCCACAAGTGTCCTCCTCCATGCCCATCCCTCCTCCCCCCCACATCCATCAGTCCTCAGTTTTTGTCAGCATTCAAGAGTCTCTCATGGTTTGCCTCTCTCCCTTTCCCCCACCATTTCCGCCCTTTTTTTCCACCTTGTTCCTCCATCAAGTTCCTCCTAATCCTCCTATACGTGCAAACATATGATATTTGTCCTTCTCTGCCTGACTTATTTAGCTCAGCATAACACCCTCAAGGTCCATCCATGTTGCTACACATGGCCAGATTTCATTGTTTCTCATTGCCATGTAGTATTCCATGGTATAGATAAACCACATCTTGTTGATCCATTCATCTGCTGATGGACACTTAGGCTCTTTCCATGTTTAGCTATTGTGGAGAGTGCTGCTATGAACATTGGGGTACATGTGCTCCTATGCCTCAGCATTTCTGTATCACTTGGGTAAATTCCTAGCAGTGCTATTGCTGGGTCATAGGGGAGTTCTATTGTTAGTTTCCCAAGGAATCTCCACACTGTTTTCCAGAGGGGATGCACCAGTTTACATTCCCACCAACAGGGTAGGAGGGTGCCCGTTTCTCCACATCCTTGCCAGCATCTAGAGTTCTCTGATTTGCTCATTTTAGCCACTCTGACTTTGACGCCATCTTTAGACAGACAGGCTGGGAGTTCAGTTCTGTCTGCTGGGTACCTGACAGCCCGCTTGATCTCATCTGGTGCTCTCTGAGAGGAACCTCAACCCCATAGCAATCAACGAGGAATAGCTGTTCCCTGGGTTCCTTATTAAAACATTTGGCCTGTCGCTTAGGACACTTTGGATATGGCGTGAGGGAAGCATGCGTTCTGGGAACTCATAACTCATCCACTTTCTGGCCAGATGACCTCAGTCAGGTCCCACATCTATCAAGTAAGATCCATTTTACTATGTAGAGGCTGCCAGGAAGATAAATAGGAAAAGGGCACGACACTGAGGCTAGTACATTGTAGACGCTTGGTAAGTGGCCATCCCGTTCCTCCTTGTCAAGCCACACAGAACACGCATCGAAGTCTGCCTCCAACGGCTTACTTGCCAGGCCGACACAACACCACACCATACACCGTGTTTATAGATCCTTTAGGTGCTTCTGGCTCTTACTCTCACTCACCCTTTTCCTCTTGGTTGTCTGTTAGGAGGCCTAGTGGATTGGGTCTGAATTTTCAAGAGAAGGCAATTACCAGACAGTCTTGGCGAAAGTGGGCTGAAAATGGACTTTTAAAAGTTAACAACTTTGAAGCGAACCACCTCATGGCAGGGAGGAGATGCCAATTTACCACGGGTAGAATTTGACAATTCCCAGGGTAAATAGGACCTCCCGTGTGGGTGTCCCGGTAATGATTTGAGACACCAGCTTTCACATTACTCCAAGTTATTCAGTGGCTTCAAGGCAAAACTGAATGATTTATTAGGAGTTTTACAGAAAGTCATGCTGGGGTTCTGCAATAGGATCTGGGCTCTGGGCTTTCGGAGTCCTCATTACCCAGCCTCACATTTCTTAAAGAGCAGATTCCGAGAGGAGGAATCAGCTTAGAAACAGAAATAGAAACCATTGTCATTGGTTTAAAAGGTGCCACTTGATGTGTTTCAGAAAACCATGATGCCAAGATGTATTTGTGTTTCTGCTGGTTCTGAAGCTACCAGCTTTAATTCCTTGCCTGTCAGTTCGAAACGGAGCAGGCCACGCCCACCTCTCCCTCATGCATCCTTCTGGAGGAACCAGGAAGGAGCTCTGCAGTCCTTGGAAAGTAAATTGGAGATGGGAACACCCGCCTCAGGGCTGTTAGGACGACTGAAGGGATGGCTGTCCTTCCCCTTTCCCCCAAAGGGTCTAACATCATTATTTACCCGTTAGAGGTGGAAAAAGAAGGACATCTCTTGAAACTGTGGCTCTTAGCTTTCTTTTTGGAAGTGTGCCATCGTGTGTGTGCGTGTGTGTGTGTGTGTGTGTGTGTGTGTGTGTTCCTTTATAGCGCTGTATTGAAAATGTCCCCCATGATCTGACTACTTGAAGCTGACTGCCTTACTTCAGATGCAATGTTTTCCCCCGGGAGCCATCTCTAATTCTGTGTTCTCTACACTATTTGCCACAGACTTGCTTCAGCATTAGAAATGAGGTACAGAATCTTCAGATCAAGGAAATCTATGAGTAGTTTCCTCTTGACCCATGCAGGATATCTGTACTAGGATTGGGTGAGGGCTTGCACCTCCTTGGGGTCCTAGTGCCGCTCTCCCCCAGGTTTCACAGACCAAGGAAGAGCACCTGTGCACGTAGGCTTTGCCTCACCCACTCCATCAGGCCTAATTTTTCTTACAGGGCTTTGTACAGTTCAGTAGCCAGTCTGTCCTCTTCTCTTCCGAGTATTTTCTCATTACTCTAAGGAAAGTGCCTCTGACTTCATTGTATGTTGGTTGGGTCATCCTTGCCTCCCAGTTCTGTGGAAAGGAGCCAGTCTTTTTTATTTTATTTTTTTTAATGTGTGTGTGTGTGTTTTTTTTTCTAGGAGAGAGAGAGAGACAGCGTAAGGGGAGGGTCAGAGAGAGAGGGAGTCACAGACTGAAACAGGCTCCTGGCTCCGAGCTGGCAGTCAGCACAGAGCCCGACGCGGGGCTTGAACCCACGAACCGCGAGATCATGACCTAAGCGAAAGTCGGACGCTTAACCGACTAAGCCACCCAGGCGCCCCAGAGCCAGTCCTTTTTAAAAGCATTTCATCCTTTAAGCTGTTGAGTAACAACTTAAGGAAAAGTAGATCAGAGTGAGCATTGAGATGCTCAGTAATGCCACGAGTAAGGAAGGGTCTCTCCCCTCCCCCATTGTCATATGAAGGCTGTCTCTCTTTGAGCCCTCCTAGTTCGAAGGAAACTTTTCTCCACCCTGTGACTATTCCTTTTCCAATTGGAACAAAGCACAGCTGCCCACACGCTGATTGCCTCGGTTCTTTCAGAAAGCATATTAAGCCTTTTGGGATTAGGCCTAACTCACAAGACATAACTCATTTGGACTAGAATAAATGCATAAAGCCCACTGTGGCTCCTTTTTGCAAGCCCTTCTACCCTGAAATACCTTTGCTGCTCACTGCATTATTGGCTCAGTTGAAGGTCCACCCATCTATTGATCCTCCCTGATTTTCCAGAAACCTTGAAGTTCCCTGCCTCACACAGTCCTCCCAGACTGGCCATGGCAGCAATTTATTTAACATGAGCAAAACAATGATAAGATGAACATGCCTTAAAGGGCAAAGGATAATGTATATCATAACAAATGATATGATCATAGATATGTATCTTGCTAACAATATAGCTTCAAAATATGTAAAACAAGTGACTGGACACACTAGAAATTAGATCAATAGTGTTGGAGATTTTGAGATATACCTTTCAGAAATGGATAAATTAGCTAAAAAGAGCAAAGATATAGAAGGTTTGATAAAATCAATCAACTTGATCTACTAGATAAATAATGACCTTTACACTCAACAGAGAATGAATATTTTTTAAGAGCACACATGGAACATTCATAAAAATTGGCTTAAATTTTTTCAAATTTGATGAAAAATATAAACCCACAGGTTCAAGAAGTTCAATAACTCCAAGAAAGACACACACACACACACACACACACACACACACACACACACACACACACACACCACCATACCACACCTAGGCACCTCAAGGTCAGATTGCTGAGAACTAAAAATAAATTGTAGCAGAGGCAGAAACGAGTCTCAAACTTCTCATCCTGAGCATTTAGCACTCAAAGATTGATGCTGACAAAATTCTCAGGAAGAAGAAGCCCTACCCAAGACCTATTTTGTGGTGTTCCTTTGTATATCCATTTAACAAATATTTACCTGGGCATTGAAATATACCAGTGGACAAAACAGGCACGTATTCCTGACTAGTGTCCATTCTAGTAAGGGAACGTATCCATCAAACCACCACTTCTGTATCAACATAATACACATAAACATGGAGAAATGAAGGAGCATATCTGTCATGAGCATTTTGTGAAGAAGCCACGAGAGGATAAAGTCCAAACAATGGAGATAAACGGAGAAACTACAGCAGAAGAATTTTCTGTAAGACAAAGACAGGGTCAAGTGTGCAAGTTAGGGTCACAGAAGAGCTGTAACAGAACTTGGAGGTTGGAGGAGAAGGTAAGAAGTGGCATAAGGATTCTGATTTCTTACTCTTATTGTTAGGAGTAAAAAGTATTTGAGGTTTATAACATACTTTATAAGGGTGAGTGCTGAAAAAAATTATTAGAAATCATATCAGCTAATTTAGTGGAAAGGGGGTTATTAGGAGGTAAAAGCATATTATTTTGTCGTAGTTTGCATACTGTATCATTAGAAGCTCAGAGGAGATGAGCAAATACTGTGAAGGTAACCATTTAAAGGTGAGACAAAATAAAAACCTTTACAATGATCCAAAGGGCGCCTGGTGGCTCAGTCAGTTAAGCGTTCCACTTTGTCTCATGTTCCTGATCTCATGGCTCATGAGTTCGAGCCCACATCACGCTCTGTGCTGACAGCTCAGAGCCTGGAGCCTGCTTTGGATTCTGTGTCTTCCTCTCTCTCTGCCCCTCCCCCACTCACACTCTGCCTCTCTCTCTCAAAAATGAATAAAAAAATTAAAATGATCTGAACACATACATAAGCAAAGGAAATAAGCCATATGTTGGAAATTATTTTAAAGCATTCATGGAAATAAAAAGTGTAAAATATAATGGCAGACATAAAACCAAAAAGCTCTTTTCTCTGTAAATGTAAGTGGCCTGGATATACTTATTTATTTTAATGTCTCAAATAGGATTATCAAGGAAAACCCAAGTATACATCATCTAAAAAGGATACATCGTAAAGTGATTCAAAACCACTCAAAGTAAAAGGATGGGCAAAAAACAGATCAGCATACATACAAAACGGCTAACCGAATGCTGGGAGGAGAATTCAAAGTGTTAAATATTTGTATCTGTAAACGTGAGAACATGAAATTGTTGGCGAAACCAGAAGGAAGCAGTGTTCACAACCTCACTGTTAAAGTTGAATGGGAGCAGAAAGCATAAAAGAGATAAAGGATGCTAGAGTATATATAATTCATGATGAAAATTTTAAAATTATGCATATGTACAAAATGGTCAAGTTTTTCTTTTTTATAAACAATTTTAAATATTTGAGTTTTTATTTTAATTCCAGTTACTATATAGTGCAATATTCGTTTTGGGTGTACAATTTAGTGATTCAACACGTATATACAATACCCAGTGCTCATCACAACTGCCCTACTTAATAACCATCACCTATTTCACCCACTACCTCCTCCCCTCTGGTAACCGTTAGTTTGTTCTCTATAGTTAAGGGTCTGTTTCTTGGTTTGCCTCCTTCCCTCCTCCCCCGCCCCCATGATTGTATGTACGTGTGTATGTATTCAATTACTATCTTTTTTCCTCCAAGTTTTTATTTAAATTCCAATTAACACACAGTGTACTATTAATTCCAAGTGTAGAATTCAGTGATTCATCATTTACCTACAACACCCAGAGCTCATCACAAGTGCCTGCCTTAATACTCATCACCCATTTAACCCACCCCCTGACCACCTCCCCTCCAGCAACCCTCAGTTTGTTCTCTATCGGTAAGAGTCTGTTTCCTTGTTTGCTTCTCTCTCTTTTTTCCTCCTTATGTTCATCTGTTTGTTTCTTAAATTCCACATATGAGTGAAATCGTGTTATTTGTCCTTCTCTGACTAGCTTATTTTGCTTAATATAATACTCTCTAGCTCCATTCACATCATTGCAAATGAAAAGATTTCATTGTTTTGATGGCTGAGTAATATCCCAGTGTGTGTGTGTGTGTGTGTGTGTGTGTGTGTGTGTGTGTGTGTGTGTTTAAACCACATGGTCTTTATCCATTCATCAGTTGACAGATATTTGAGCTCTTTCCATACTTTGATTACTGTTGATAATGCTGCTAGAACCATTGGTAAGCATGTGTTCCTTCAATATCCTTTGGGTAAATACCTAGTAGTGCAATTGCTGAATCGTAGGGTAGTTCTGTTTTTTAACTTTTTGAGAAACCTCCATACTGTCTTCCACAGTGGCTACACCAGTTAAAGTGATCAAGTTTTTCTTACAGAAATGACAGGAACTATAAAGTGTGATAGACAGAAACATATTAGTAAATGGAGACGTTGCCCACCATTTTTAGCCCATGACAGAGCGAGTGAATAAAAGATAAGGGTTTAGAAGACCCAAATGTAATAAAATAGATCTGACTCATATATAGCAAATTCTGTATTTTTTTTAAGTTCAGAAACACTTACAAAAATTGTGTTACCTATTTACTTGCTTAATATTTGTCTACGTACTCAAAATTAGGAGCTCAATGAAATGGCAAGGGAACTTATCTTGTTAACTCTGTTTTCTCAGAAACGAACAGAAGTCACCAATAAACATTAAAAAAAATTTTTTTTTGAGAGAGAGAGAGACAGCGCAAGCAGGGGAGAGGCAGAGAGAGAGGGAGACACAGAAACCGAAGCAGGCTCCAGGCTCCAAGCTGTCAGCACAGAGCCCAACTCAGGGCTCAGACTCACAAACTGCAAGATCGTGACCCGAGCCGAAGTCAGATGCTTAACTGACTGAGCCCCCCACCCCGCCCCCCGCTCCCCGACCAATAAACAAGCATGTTTAAGTAAGTGAAAGAATACATAGTTCACAAGAGAAAAATACAAATGGCCAGCAAGTCCATGGGGGCAAAAAAAAAGTGCAACCTTTAAAAACAAAGGTATTTCTGTTTAATAACAGAATACCATCGTACCTGTCAAATTGGCAAAACTTAAAACATGCTCTGAATCCTTGCCTTAAATATAAATGCATGCCTCAATAATGTGTCAGTGCTACAAAATGTCAAGTGGAATAGATAACACAAATACTTCTTCTCCGTTCCTAATCCCCTCATGCAAACATCCAAGGTGAGCCATGACCTTGAGGAAATGAAGTACTGGTGTTATGTGGTATCCTAACTTTCAGTTAGGGCCGAGGCAGGAAGCATGCCATCCCGATAGGCCCACAACAGAGGTTGAGCTACTACTGCTCGACAGTCCCCAGGACTCTATGCTTAGCTGTTCTTGCCTGAATGCAGCTTTCTTCCCAGGGAGTGTCTCCTCAGGCTGGCCTTTAGCTAACTGCTGACATGTAAATTTGCTACATGGAACTCAGACAGCACAACGTTTTAAATGTGCATATTTCTAGAAAGGTCTGTAGAGGTTACCGGTTCAATCTCCTATCGCTTCCTGCCGCACCCCCATAGATTCTGATTAATTATCTAAGATTAGGAGAATCTGCAACCAGAGAAGGTGGGCCCCAAGTGTGGGTATTAACAAAACAAAACCCAATGCAGGAGAAAAAGGATTTTGAAGAATATTCCACGTCCAAATAAGGATATCTTATATCTTATTCTTTCAAGTTAGGCTTAAGATTTGACCTCCCTGCCTGCTAGTCTAACCATCTGCTGTAATAAGAAGCACACATCTCAGCTACATCCAGCAGGATACTTTGAGCCCAGGTGCATGAAGTGACCATGGGTTGGGGCATATGCACACATCCCAGCTCCTGCCTGGCTAAGAATGACGACTGGCCCGGATGTCATGCTAAACCCTCTTACAACCTCATGAGTGCCTGATGTGTTGGCTCAGACTATGATTATTTGAATAAAGACCTCTGCTTGATGATGGTGAGCTGAACACATGCTCCCTTCCTGATGGCAAAACAGTAAAGGAAAACAGAATTCCCAGGATGAACAGAAAGTGAGCTGAGTTAAGAGCAACAACGTCTGGGCAGATGGAGAGCAAAGGGACACATGGTAACTGGCTTAGCAGAACTCAGAATGCTGCCTTATAAGCTACCAGTGGGAGCACCTAAGAATCAACCCAGCTTGCATGGCAGATCCCGGAAGTGCTCAGGAATTGGTAGAACTAGGTTCTTCAGGAAGTAATTGTGAAAGTGGAGCTAGAAAGGACATTGATTGAAAGTGAACCTATACTCATTAGAACCCCTGGTTCCTTTCCCAGCCCTGGTGGAAGGCAGGTGATCCTTAGAAGGTTAAAACACATGATGTCTTGGCTGCCTGTACCAGATACAGTTGAAGAAGGTCTTGTGCTAAAAATATGGGGCCTACGTGATATACGTGTCAAATGCTGAGATCCCAGCCTTTTCTCCACAGCCTGCAGAGTGCAACAAGGAGGATTATTTATCCTCAGACAAAAACATAAAGCATCTCCTCCAGGTAATCTATTAACACCTGGACCCAACAGTGTAGACTACCCAAAGAAATGATCTATTTGGATTACGCTCTGCAAAGCCTAGGGTTGATAAACCCCACCAAGCCTCGCACTTGGCCACAGAGCTTCTTAGTGCCCCACCCTTACAAAAAGTCAGACAGCTAAGGATCACCATGCATTTTATTAAAACAGGCCAAACAAAGAAACAATTAAAGAGCAATGGAAGGGAAAGAAATCATACTGAATGACCGAATAATGATGTTTGCACTGGATCAAAGTAGATTTCCTAATATGAAGGTGAACATAGGTATTTCAAATATGGTTTAAAATTTTTTTGTGTGCTGCACAGCAGACAAGACCGAGACTGTAAATGGAAAGACTGAGAAAATTAAACCAATCTATACAATTCAAACAGAACGCCTGTTCAAAGAACAATCATAGCTACTGTGACCCACCACGTAACACCAGCTCCCGTGATGTAGTGAAAACCAGGATGTAGGGAGATCAGAGCGGTGTATGAGGAGAAGAGGAGCTCATGATGCTGATATGAAAGCAATAATGGAGACTTTTGAAGATGCCAAATCCAGAGGAGGCCATAGCCCCACTGCTTGTAACCCTTTCACATTAGGACTGGGAACGGACACACCCCTCTAGAAACCCACTACAGTAATTATAAGAACTGAAGATTGAAAACACATTTTAAGAGCTATGATTGTCCTTGGATCTCTATAAAGTTTTAGCATGTAAAACACCATTAAATGAACATATAGCATTTCCTGGTGTTTGCATTCAACTCAATAAACTACTACAGCCTGTGGGTCAAATCCAGCCTGCCATCTGTTTTGAACAGATGGAGAGCTAAGAATAGCTACCTTTTCAAAAAAATTAAACTGTCCATTATAAGATAATTGTAGAGTCAAATGCAGTTGTGGGAAGTAATACAGAGAGTTCTTACATACACTTTACCTAGTTCCCCCAATATTACTATAGTGCAATATCTTAGTACGGCCAGGATATTGATATTGGCACAGCGAAGATACAGATCATCACAAGGATGCCCACGTTCTCCTTTTATAGCCACGCCCACTTCCCTCTTACCTGTGCCCCCTCATTGTCCCAGGGCAACCACCAATCTGGTCTCCACTTCTATCATTTTCTCATTTCAGGAAGGTTTTGCTATATAACAATATACAACCATTTTGGATTGACTTTTTTCACTCTGTATAATTCTTGAGAGACCTCTAGGTTTTTTTTTTTTTTTTAAAGAATCAATTGTTGTTGTTTTTTAATTGCTGAGTGCTATTCTGTGGCTTGGATGTATCACTTTTTTCCTTAGAGCTGTTTTTAATAGCATTTACTCACATTATTCATAGTGGCATAGGTTTATGGAAGATGTTTAAGACTGGCTAACAACTCAGTCTTATCTTGGATTTTCTTTTAAAACTGAGAATAGGAGAAGTAGTATGAGTTAAAGAATATTTCAGGATGACATGCTGGCTATAAACTCAAAAGCTACACTGATACCAATTCTATAAACAGCAAATAGGAGTGTAACTTTATTTAAGCCTACTAGTTTACATTTTGAAAAAGCACCCTCATTTCTTTCAAGTCGAGTACCGTAAACGGTTCTTGAAAGTCTTCTATGGACATGACATACTTAGTCCAACTAGTTGGGGGCTCAGGAGTGAACTGATGTGACCATCCAATGCAGTCTCATTTAGGGTTAAAAATCAGTGGCGCCTGAGTGGCTCAGTTGGTAAAGTTTCCGACTTCAGTTTAGGTCATGATCTTCTGTTCGTGGATTCGAGCCCCGCATCGGACTCTGTGCTGACCACTCAGAGCCTGGAGCCTGCTTCAGATTCTGTGTCTCCCTCCTCTCCTCTCCAGCTCGTGCTCTGTCTCTCTCAGAAATAAACATTTACAAAAATCAAACCGCATGACCAAAAAGTGACAGTCCTGGCAGCACATTAGTTCCTCAGATAACACAATTCCCAAACCTCTCATCATCCTGCTTATCCACCTGTTTTGCTTTCACTTACACAGACCATTCTTTTCATGAAGTTCACCAGAATTCTGAAAGTCACAGTTGGTACAATACTGAATGAGAGTAGCTTTGGCATTTGATATTACAAAGTCACTTTCAGTAAAATACTTTTCTTCATTCTGGGTCAAGGAGAGGTAAAACGGGAAGACTAAGACTCCCAAACACCATCTGGAGTTATGAGGTATCCAGGTGAGGGTGCGTGTGCATGCTGCAATGCTGCCCTTAGTTGGACTCGAGGATGCCTCGCTCAGTACTGTCCCGAAAGTCCTTATTAAGAGCCAGTCTTGCGAGTGCCAGTGCTGGCTCCAGGATGACTTGCTGAAGGTGGGCCCCACATTAGTAATTTTCTTTTCTCTTCATCCACTTCTGCCAAGATTCATTGGTAATTTTCTTCTCTCTCTGTCCAGTTCTGCCAAGATTCCAACTCTATTTTTGCTTTGAAGATCTTTTCCAGTTTCTAGAAGCTGAGTTCCTCGGCCTCTGGTCCCTTCTCCACCTTCCCAGCCAGCAACACTGTATCTCTCTGCCCCTTCTTCTGTGGTCAGTTCTCTCACCCGACCTTTGTTCTGTACTTATTCTTTTAATCATTCACTGGTGGAAGGACATCTGTGTTGTTCCCAGTTTGGGGCTATTATGAATAAAGCTGCTATGAACAGCCACGGAGAGGCTTGTGTGTGTGTGAACATAAGTCGTCACTTCTCCGGGATCAATGCCAATGAGTGCAATTGCTACATCATATGGTAGCTGCCAAACTGGTTTCCAAAGTCGCGGTACCACTTTACATACCCCCCCCAGCAGTGTGATCCAATTTCTATGTTCTTGCCAGCATTTCACGTTGTCACTATTTTTAAATATTTAGCTGTTCTGGTAGATATGTAGTGATATCTTACTGTGGTTGTAAGCTGAGTTTCCTTAATGGCCAATAATGTCGAACATCTTTTTATGTGCTTTTTTTTGCAATCTGTATATTCTCTTCAATGAAATGTGTCTTCATGTCTTTTACCCATATTCTAATTGGGTTGTTTTTTGCTGGTGAGTTTGGAGAAATTTTCAGACACTTGAGATGCTTGTTCTTTTTCAGATATGTGGTTGGCAAATATTTTCTGCCAGTAGCTTTTTTTCATGCTCTCAAGCCTTTCATGCTTAAAGGCTCTCATAGCCTTTATCAGAGCAAATGTTTTTAATTTTGATGACTTCCAATTTATCAATTTTCCCTTTATGGGTTGTGCTTTTCCTTCATGTGTTTGAACTCTGCAGCTCCCATAGCTTTTCTTCTATGTTTTGGTCTTAGAAATCTTATAGATTTACATTCAAGTTCATCATCCACTTTTGTGTAATTTTATAATTTGCTAATTACTAAAAAAGTTACTTTTTGTATAAACTATGAGACTTAATATATCTCATGTCTTGCTTGCTTTCCCTATATATTAAGTCTTCAAATTGGGTAGACTGAGTCTTTTTTATTCTTTTTCAATTACTTTAGTTATTCTAGTTCTTTGCCTTCCCATATAAGTTGAATAATCCTGTCTATATACCAAACAATTTTTGCTGAAATTTTTATAGAAATTGGGTTAGGGATGTCTGGGTGGCTCAATGGGTTAAGCATCCTACTCTTGATTTTGACTTGGGTCATGATCTCACAGTTCATGGGATTGAGCCCCACGTTGGACTCTGCACTGAGTGTGGAGAATGCTTGGGATTCTATCTCTCCCTCTCTCTTTCTCTCTGCCCTTCTCCCCAGCTCTCTCTCTCTTTCTCAAAACAAACCAACAAACCAACAAACAAACTAAGAAAAAAAGAAATTAGGTTAAACCTGTATATTGATTTTGGGAAAACTGAGATTCCTCCTATAAGTCTTCTGATCCATCATTATAACTCATTTCTTTAAATCTTTTTTTCATTTCTGAGGACATCCAGATGGCCAACAGACACATGAAACGATGCTCAGCATCCCTCCTCATCAGGGAAATACAAATCAAAACCACACTGAGATACCACCTCACCCCAGTCAGAGTGGCTAAAATGAGCAAATCAGAGGACTCTAGATGCTGGCGAGGATGTGGAGAAACGGGCACCCTCCTACACTGTTAGTGGGAATGTAAACTGGTACAGCCCCTCTGGAAAACAGTGTGGAGGTTCCTCAGGAAACTAACAATAGAACTCCCCTATGACCCAGCAATAGCACTGCTAGGAATTTACCCAAGGGATACAGAGATGCATAGGAGCACATGTACCCCAATGTTCATAGCAGCACTCTCCACAATAGCTAAAACATGGAAAGAGCCTCAGTGTCCATCAACAGACGAATGGATGAAGAAGATGTGGTTTATCTATACCATGGAATACTACATGGCAATGAGAAACCATGAAATCTGGCCATGTGTAGCAGCATGGATGGACTTTGAGGGTGCTATGCTGAGCGAAATAAGTCAGGCAGAGAAGGACAAATATCATATGTTTGCACATATAGGAGGATTAGGAGGAACTTGACGGAGGAACAAGGGGGAGAAGAAGGGCGGAAATGGTGGTGGAAAGGGAGAGAGGCAAACCGTGAGAGACTCTTGAATGCTGACAAAAACTGAGGACTGATGGATGTGGGGGGAGGGGGATGGGCATAGAGGAGGACACTTATGGGGATGAGCACTGAGTGTTATGTGGAAACTAATTTGACAATAAACTATTTGTAAAAAAAAAAAAAAATCTTTTTTTCATTTCTTTCTCAGTGTTGCAGCCTACAAGTCCTGCATGAGTTTTGCTAGAGTTAAACCCACTTATTTCATTTATTGGAATGATTGTGAATGGTATTATATTTTTAACTTCAGTGTTTGTGTGTTCACTGCTGGTATATAGAAATACAGTTGATTTCTGGATGCTTATATTGTCTCCTGCAAGCTTGCTGACCTCACCTCTTATGATACGACTTCTTTTATAGATTCCTTGTGACTGTGTACTAGATAATCATGTCATCTGCAAATAGGGAAAGTTTTATTCTTCGTTTCTGGTCTGGGTACCTTTCTCTTTTTTCTTTTCCTTCACTTATCAGTCTGGCTAGGACTTCCAGCACTGTACTCATAAAGTGATGAGAATGGACATAGTTCCCGTGGTCTTAATCTTAGAGAGAAAGCATTTTCACCTTCAAGTAGAATATTATCCATAGGTTGTTTGGTAAATGTTCTTTATCAAGTTGAGGATGCTTCCTTCTGAGAGTTTTTTAAATCATAAAAAGGTGTTTAATTTTCTCAATGTTTTCTTCATTAATTGATATGAACATGTGATTTTTCTTCTATAGTCTTCGTTGTCTTTAGGCAGATTACATGGATTCATTTTTGAATATTGAAACAGCCTTGAATCTCTGGAATAAATCTCACTTAATCATGGTGTATAATTCCTCCTGTATATTATGAATTTTCTTTGCTAATATTTTGTTAAGGATTTTTACATCAATATTCATGAGCGATATTGGTCAGCACTTTTTTTGGTCTTTCTCCAGTGTTGGGATCATGGTAATATTAGCTTATGAAATAAATTGGGAAGTCTTCTATTTTCTCGTAAAGATCGTGTAGAATTTGTGTTACTTCTTAATCAAACTTTTATTAGAATTTTCTAGTGAAAACATGTGGGCCTGATGATTTCTTTTTTGATAGTTTTAAAATTATGAGCTCAGTTTCCTCACAGTAGTTTTGGGTTATTCAAGTGATTGATTGGATAGTGGGTGGGTTGTGGTAATTTATGTTTTTCAAGGACTTGGTCCATTTCAACTACGTTGTCAAATATTTGTGTTCATAGCATTCATAACAGTGTTGTTCATAGCATTCCCTTATTATCCTTTTGATGTCTACAGAGTCTGCAGTAATATCCCACTTCATTCCTGATATGGGTAATTTGTGTCTTCTTCTGCTTTCTTTTTTTTTCCCTCTGTCAGCCTTGCTAGAGATTTGTGAATTTTGTTGATTTTTTAACAAAGAATCAGCTCTCTGATTTTTTTAAGGGTTATTCTGCTTCAAATTTTATTGATTTATGCTGTGCCCATTTTCACTTCCTTCCTTCTGCTTGTTCTGGGTTTATTTTGTTCTTTTTGTTCTAGATGCTTGAGAGATGAGCTTAGATGACCGATTTAAGACTTTTTCTCTTTTTTACTGTGTTCATTTAGTCTATAGTATTCCCTCTTCTTATTGCTTTAGCTGTTTTCCACAAATTTTATGTTATACTTCATTTCCATTCAATTCAGTATATTTTTAAATTTGCTGGAGACTTCCCTTTTGACCCGTTGATTACTTAGAATGTTGTTTCATTTTGGACATTTTCCTGTTATGATTTTCAGTTCCTTCTTTTCCAATTTTGGATTTTCTATTTACTTTTTGTTATTAATGTCTAGTTTGGTTCCATTATGGTAGTAGAATTTACTGTGTGTTATTTTGTTTCTTTTAAATATGTTGAGGTTTATCTGATGATGCACAGTGTTGTATACCTCGGCATACATTCTGAAGGCAGTTTAAAAGAACGTGTATTCTGCTGGTGGTGTGTGGAGAAATCTATACACGTTGACTAAATTTTGCTGGTTGGTGGTATTATTGATTTTTTTCTGTACTCCTGTTGATTTTCTGTTTAGTAGTTCAATCAATTGAAATTTCCAACTATAATTATGGATTTGTTTGTTTCGACTTTTGTTCTATCTGTTTTTTGCTTTTATGTATTCTGCAGTTCTTTGGTTTGGTACACACACATTCAGGATCGCTTTCTCTTCTTGGTAGATTGGCCTTTTAGAATTATATAATGGCCTCTTCTTTTCTGGTAATTTTCTTTGCTCTGAAGTCTATTTTATGTGAGACTGATATAGCCATTCCTGCTTTCTTTTCATCAGTGTTTGTATGATATATCTTTTCTGCCCTTTTACTTTCAACTTGGCTATGTCATTATATTTGAAATGAATTTCTTGTAAACAGCATATAGTTGGGTCATGCTTTTAAGTCTACTCTGCCATTTTCTGTTTTTTAATTGGTGTATTTAGAGCATTTATATTTAATGTAGTTAATGATGTGTCAGGGCCCAAGTCAAATATTTTATTTTTAATTTTGTTCTCTGTTTTTAATTTTTCTGTTTCCTTTTTCCTGCCTTCTTCTGGGTTACTTGAATATTTCTAAGCAACTCTATTTTGATATTTATCAAGGTGTTTTTGACTGTATCTTCTTATATAGCTTTTTAAATTAGTTGTTCCAGGTTATATTATATATAAATAACTTATCACAATCTTCTAGTGCTATCATTTTACCAGTTCCAGTGATATGTTGTAATCTTGCCCCTTTTCTTTTCCTTTACCCTGCCCTATTTCCAGCATAATTTTCATAAATAAGGCTTTTACATACATTTAGAATTACATCATGAAGTGTAATTAATTTTCTTTAACCATCAAACATAATTTAGAAAACTTAAGAGGAGGGCAGTCTATTGCATTTAACCATATTTTTATTCTCCCTCATGTTTTCTTTTTCTCTCCTATTATTCCAAGATTCATCCATCCATCCATCCAATTAGTTGGTTAGTTAGTTAACAGAAATTCCTTAATTCTTGTAGGGTAGATCTAATAGTGACAAATTCTCTTAGTTTTCTTTCATTTGAGAATGTCTTGATTTTCTCTTCATTCCTGAAGGATATTTTCACTGGGTATAATATTTTGGGTTAATGGTTCTTTTGCTTCAGCCCTTGAAAATAATATGTCATTTATATGTCTTCATATTTTCCAATTAGAAATCTGGTTTAATCAAAATTATTTTCTCTTTATAGATAAGATGTTTCTTTTTTTAAAATTTATTTCTGAGAGAGAGAGACAGCATGAGCAGGGGAGGGTCAGAGAGAGAGACACACACACAGAATCTGAAACAGGCTCCAGGCTCTGAGCTGGCTGTCAGCACAGAGCCTGACGCGGGGCTCAAACCCACAAACTGTGAGATCATGACCTGAGCTGAAGTCAGACGTTTAACCACCTGAGCCACCCAAGTGCCCCAAGATGTTTCTTTCTTGTTGCTTCCACTTTTCTTTGTTTTTAGCTTTTGGAAATTTCACTGTACTATATTATAATGAGAATTTCCTTGGTTTTATCTTGTTTGGAGTTTGCTCAGCTTTGGAGGGAGTTTTTGGGCACTATTTCTAGGAGTACTTTTTCAGCTCTGCCTTTTCTTCTCCTTTCAAGACTCCAGTGGGGTGTCTGGTTGGTTCAGTCACCTAAGCATCCGACTCGATTTTGGCTCAGATCATGATCTTACAGTTGTGAGACTGAGCCTGATGTAGGTTTTGTGCTGAGCACGGGGCCTGCTTGAGATTCTCTCTCTCCCTCTCTCTGTGCCTTTCCCCCAGTGTCTCTCTCAAAATAAAGAAACATTAAAAAAAAAAGACCCCAGTGACACAAATATGAGGTCTTTTGTTACAGTTTTACACATTTCTGAGATCTTTTTTCCATTCTATTTTCTTTCCATTCTTCAGATTGGGTGATTTCTATTGTTCATTGATTGTTTCCTCTGTCTCATTCTACTTTAGGCCCCATCCATTGAGTTTTTGTTTGATATTGTATTCTTCAGTTTAAGATTTCCATTTGGTTTCACTTGATATCTTCTATTTCTTTGCCGAAACGTCCTATATTTTTAATGTTTCCAAGCATGTTTCTAATTGCTTGCTGAGTCATTTTCGGATGACTACTTTAAATCTTTGCCAGATAGCTCTAACATCTGTGTCATCTTGGTGCTGTCCTCTGTTAATTGTCTTTTCTTATTCAGGTTGTGATCTTCCTGGTTCTTAATATGACAAGTGAATTTTGATTGAGACTTATATATTGGGGCACTATAAGACTCTGGATTTTACTTAAATTTTGTGTTTTAGTAGGCCTCCTCTAGTGACTTTTGAGCAGGGAAATGGGGTGCAGCATCATTATTGGCAGATGGTAGTAGAAGTCCCGGTGTTGACGCGGTCTCTGTTAATACCCGAGGAGAGGACTTCCTCATTACTGCTGAGTGAGGTGAGAGTTCTGGCTCCCCAGTAGTCTTTTGCTGATACAACCTTGGCTGGGAGGGGCGAGGGGGCCTCATTATTGCTGCTTCAGTGACCCTGTAGGGGAAGAGTGGCCTCATAAGCACTGAGTAACCTGACTCTCCATATTCTCCATTGATATCACCTAGTAGAGAGGGGTCTTACCGTTGCCTTGTTACTGCCTCTTGGGGGCTCCCACATAGTCTCCACCAATGCTGCTGAGGCGGATGCCTCATCATCTGCTGGCAGGGACGACAGTTCTGCCTCCCTGCTGTCCCTCTCGGACACTCTGCTAGGGGCTGTGGGACAAGGCTGGAAATCTAGGCTGTCTACATTTGCTTGTGTGGGTGAGGGTGGGCTGAGTTTCTTCTGGGTGGTTTGGCTGAATTAGTTACTATCATGTAAAGGTTTTCTGCTTTGTTATGCTGCCCCTTTTATTTAGAGAGAGCAGGCTTTGCTGGGGCTCTTTTTGTCTGCATCCTTTGCCATTTCAAGATTGTCAGCTTTCTCAGCTCCAAGTCGGGGATATACGAGCGTGTTAGTTTGCTACAATATATATAACAACCTACTACAAACTGGGTGGCTTAAATAACATACCCAAAATTTTGGGTACCTTATCCATCTAGCATAGTGTCTTTAATGAAATAAATGCATGTTCTCCAAAACGAAGCAATTGTGTTTGGCCATTAAATCCTTATATTTTCTTAAGTACTAATATTTTTAATATTAAAATAGTGACATAACTATGTGTATGTTTTCCAAGCTCTGAGATGTTCTTGATTCATGTTTGTTTTTTAAACCACTGTGTTAAGATATGATTGACATACAAAGTGCTGTACATATTTAATGTATATAATTTGATGAATTTGGAGAAAGTATATGTCCATGAAACCATCACCACAGTCTCTGTCATAAACATATTCTTCACCTTCAAAATATTCCTCCCACATTATTTTTGCTGGTGATTATTTTCAGAGTTTCATGTGTATGTATGTGTATGTGTATGTATATACACTGCATACATACACATGTATAAACCCACATACACATATACACTCCCAAAATTCTTGGGCTTAACTCTTGTTAATATAAAAACCTTCAGTTATAAATTAAACTTTGTGTGTAGCAAACTTTGTATTTGAAGCCAAAGAGCTGTTTTAGTTTGGTTACTCATAATTTTATCCATCAATATCATTTGGGAATGACTCACCAAACAATTTATCTCAGTCGAGAGATATGTCTAGAATTGGAAATAGTTTGAGCTCAAACAGTACTGGCGTTTGGAAGATGTTCCTCTAGGTGATGAAAATGAGGAATTTGAAAGTTGTCATGTTCTTGTTTTCAGAAATAAACGAACCCCAACCAAATCCCACCAAATGGGGAGAATGTTAGTATGGGCCCTTTTGGCTTTCCCTTGTAGAATAATCTTTAGGGCAGTTCACCATAAAAGACATGTTGATGAGATCAATGAAAAGCTTAATTCTTTATCTGTGTGAAGCACACAGAGCCAAATAGATGCTGTCTCTGATGGGTTCTTCCCTATCATTTCTGTGTGAGGGCACAGGGTTAGGAAGTCACACAGACCTCTTGCGACCTTGCAGAGGTTTTGATGATCAGTTGTGGGCTGTCAGTGTCAAAACAAGTCTGGCTTCTTCTAACCACGTAGGTCCTTGGGCATTTCATTTTCCCTCTCCTTGGCAGGCAAGGGAGGAAAATGTTCTGTTTATATTGTTCAGTGCTGCTTTTATCCCTGGTGCCTTCCCAAGAGGCCTTCCATGCGACCATCATGCTGGGACTCATAAGGCAGTAATTCTTAGAGGGGCTTTAGAGGGAGGAGAACCATGGTCTGTGGGCAGCATCCCTGTTGCCAGCAACTCGACTCCAGGGAGGCATAGGTTTTTGAGAAAAGACTTAGAGGGATTGGGGCACTCACAAAAGTGGGCTGTTTTTAGTAACATCCCTTGGGGTGGGGCTCACTTTAAGAAGTTCATGTCTGATTAGGTACAGTGTGGCCTGGCGGAAGCAGTGTGGACTTTGGGGCCCAACAAACTGGCTATTTTCCAGATTACCTGACCTTGAGATAAATCATTTGATGTTTTCAGTCTCAAAATCAAATGGGCCTGTTTCTTATGTTGAGGGGTTATTATAAAAATTAAATTGAATTTAAAAGTCGTAAATCACCCACACTGACGCAAGAGGAAATAGAAAATTTGAATAGACCTATAGCAAGGAAAGACACTGAATTAATAATTAAAATTTTCCCATAAAGAAAAGCCCAGGTTGAGATAGCTGCACTGGTGAATTCCATCAGACATTTGAAGAAATAATACTAATCCTTTATATAAACTCTTCCAGAAAATACAGTAGGGTGGAACGTTCCCAGTTCAATCCAAGGAGGCAAGAATTTCTCTGACACTAAGGCCAGACATAGATGTGACAAGAAAACTACTGAGCACTATCCTTCATGAATATAGACACAAAAATCCTCAATAAAACATTAGTAAATTGAATCTAGCAACATATAAAAAGGATTATAGTAGAGTTTTTCTCAAGAATGCAGTATCTGGGGCGCCTGGCTGGCTTAGTCGGTTAAGCGTCCGAC